>WAAG01075476.1:219375-254523 GCA_013390105.1 Tichodroma muraria | reverse complement strand
GTACAGGGGTGCCTGGGATGTCATGGTGCCAAAGTGGTGATATGGCAGCAGAGAATGATCAGTTTGTGTGTTAAAAGCTTCAGTGCCTGCATTGTTTAAACTTTAATCAGCCCTCCCTGCTGGAACAGCAAGTATGTGTTTTGAGTAATGCTTAATTTGTAGTAAATCTGGAATTAGGGCAATGTTTTAATGGTACTCAGCTTGCAATGAAGGGATAGCTGAAACTACAAGGATCATTAAGCATGGCCCATTAATGTTGGGGTGTGTGGGTTTTGGCAGTATTAAACTTCGTATAACTGCATGTTCATACTTCTGTCCTCACCAAAGACTCTGTCAACTGACAAATAATTGAAACTGTTCTTTGAGTAGGGAAAGTTTGGATTACTTAGAATTCACTGTGATTATTTGCACTGCATGGATCTGGGCTGTTCACAGGTGCACTGACTCCCATGCAGTGTTCCTGCTTTTCCAAGTAAAACCTCTTACCTGCAACTGTTCAGCTAACACACTTCAGGCATGTATGGCATCAGGAGGTTTCCTTGGCTGGTTGGTGCACTACTGTGAGCTTTGAACTGTTACAAGCTCTTCGTGGCATCAGAAAACTCTGGTGTGAAGTTTTTTGGTGAGCACATTTCACATGAGTGGTGAGTGAATGGTTACAAAGAGCACAGAATTGCAGGAGCTTTAGGGGGTTATTGAGACTTATCAAAGCAGTGATACCTTTTGGGGATCATCTTAAAGCACTAATGCCATGTCTTCTGAAATTCTGAAAACTTGAGGTACTTCCTATATACAGAGATCACTACAGAATGTTTGGGAGAGTGTGGAGTGTCGTACCTACTGTTAGTATTATTTTTACTGTGAGGCTGGTGTTTTGGTTTCTTTCTTTTTCCTCCCTATCTTCTGCCTCCATTCAAGGTCACTCTCAAAATTTTTTGTGGTCAGAAGGAGGAGGTCTGAGGTACGCAGTGAGTTGAAGTTGCACAGCTTCAAAGCTCACTGCTGCCTCATGCTGAGCGTAGCTGCAACTTCCTTGTCCTCTGAAAACTTCTACCCCTTTTGTTTGTTGTTTTGAAAGGATAGGACCTTATCCTTCCTGTAAATATTTTTCTTTCAGTATTGAAATATTGTGCCCTAATCCTGAACACTCTGTGACTGGGAGTACTTGTGAGTCTCTTTATCTGCTGAAGATTTCTTAAAATACTTGAGCTGTGGTCTTGAATGTGGCCTCTCAATTCTACGTGCATACAAGGAAGGAAGTAGCACTTGATACTAATTTGGAGGAGGACTTAGGCCTCCTCCAAATTACCTTATGAATATCTGAAATCAGCTTTTTATCTTCAAGGAAAGTTGCACTTGAAGTTATATGAATGCTGCGAAGCCCAAAGAAACGCAGTTGATGGGAGGGTGTAAGCTATGGTGAGAAATGCCTCAGTCTCTCTCCCCCAAAGTAATGTATTTAAATTTTAGTTTTGTGTTGTAATTGTCTACCAGGGTTTATTGGGATTGACATTTTTGTGCTGCTATATTATTTATATAAAAAGCATTCTACAGAAGTGTTTTTTGATTGCATTTCACTTACGCTTTGCCTCCTTGATAAAATCTTTGTTTCCAGTAGGAGTCATATTACCTGACTGGATCACAAATAGAGAAAAATTAAACATAAGTCACGTGATGGAAAATTCATGATGGCATTTGCTGACTCCTGAAGGTTGAAGTGCAATCTGAATTTTATAATGAGATGTAGTTAAGTCAAAAAAAAAAAGTATAAATTGTTGCAGTTTGTTTGTTACAGAAGAAAAAAGAACTGAAGTGTAAGGAGCAGAAAGGCAAAATAAGTGTGAGGATTGAGCAATAGTAAATTGAGTCATGTGATTACAGCATGCGTCTGGAAGTCTCTTTAGTTCTGCAGTTACAAAAGGTTACACAAATTTCATGTGTCCACTTCTTTTTTGGACTATACAGCTGCTGTTGTGTGACCATAGCGTGTTGAACTTCAAAAGAGATTAAATCCACAGGAATAGGGGCTGCAGAGCAGTGACTCCAACCTGGTGTGCCAGATGGAGGCTCACAAGAGGCAGGAGACTGAAAACCTGCACAGGGCAGTAGCAGCATTGTTTTTATGTCTGAATCCAAACCAGAGTTTGCTGTTTAGCATGCAACTGTCCCACCAAAGTGTCAAGTGTGGCCTCAGTGGCAGCTTTTTTCCACTTCTTTGTGAAATTGGTTTTCATGCTTAAGTTTAATCGGATTTGTCAACAGAATGCTTTAGGTGTAATTCTCCTCTAATTTCAATGAAAACTGTGACCTAAAAACTGATACTGAAAACCAGTGGAAATACTGTTACGGTGCTCTTACTATGTTAGTTAAAATGAAATATTTTGGTTCATTCTACTTGCTAGGGTGTAGCATTTATTTTTGTAACTTACTGTTTAAAGACTGCTTTTTTTAGTTAAGTATAATAAAATGACAACACTTTTAAGCCTTTAAAAATGGAACTGCAGGAATATGCATTTGAAGGGAAGATACTCTATAATGGGTGAAGTTTAGGGTATGGTAACTGAAGAATGTGAGGGTGGGTGTTTGGAATGAAAATTTCCCATTAAAAATGGGGAAATAAAGAAATGGGTCTGAACTTTAAATGGAAGTACACTTTGTATAGAGGTGGTACAAACCCACAATCAATAATGTTATCAACGTGAAAAAATTCTTGATGAGTTTGAGAAGTTATTTGCTACCACATGTTAAGATACATAAAGCAGCTATGTATCTGTTGGTGAACCACCAGGGATTGTTTTATATAAGAGTATGAAAGTATTAGCACTGACATACTGCAGGGAATCTGCAGTAGGAGAGGTGAAATCAGTCTTAAATCAAGTGGAGGAGGAAGTGTTTGTTCCTTGCTTGCACAAACACACTTTAAAACTGCCATGTTCCCATGCTTCGTGTTCCCAACATCTGCAAAAAAATAGTTCAGCTGTAGCAAACAATTACAAACCCATTTAGGATACAGCATTCTGCAGTTGGGAACTTCTGAGAGGGGGGGAACTTTGAAAGGCAAGACTTCAGTAAGGTGCTTCTGTAAGTGAGAGGTCTGAGTTCTCTAACGGGCTGCAATTTAATTTTCAAAGTCACTGTTCTTTTTGACAGTGTGTGTGGTGGATTTGGGGCTATTTTGTTTACTTGGTAGTCTTTTGTGATTAGAAGTTGTAAGGCACAGGAAATAGCTTTATAGTTCCTTCCTCCCACAAGTTGTAATTCATTTGTGGCCATCAGGATGTTTTTCTTGGCTTATCTCTTTCTCTGCAGTTTGCCTTGCACATCTGCCACATAAATTATGAAACTGAACTTGAAAAGCTGAAAATGTATTTCAAATCCTACTCTACATAACGAAGATTGTATTGTTGGTCAGAGGGAGTATGACTGCTCCTTGCATAGAAGGTCTAGAATAATACCTGGCATTCATGGACTAAACTGAGTGGTGTCATATTTGTAATGGTTCTGAGGAGAGGCTGAAAAACAAAGAACTTCAAACGGTCAAATGTCACTAATGTTGTGCTGTTACCTCTCTATAACCTGAGGTATTTCACCAGGCATTTTGGCAGATGGGTCCCCATCTGTTTCTTCGTTGAATGTGGACTGCTGGCTTCCTAGTTGGTATCCATATGTTTTATCTGTAAGGCTCTAAATCTAAGCTGCATGTTTTATAACAAAAGTGACATTACTGACAGGCGCAAAATGAAAATGCATTAAGTTTGTTACATGTTTTTTAGTTAGTTTGTCTTCACCCAGCAAGGGGAGAGAGGGTGGCTGAGATTGAATATGTGAGTTCACTGAAGGGAAGAGCAGCACCATCTTTATTTGGAAGGCGATTAATGTCTTCTCTGAATAATTGTTAATAGCATTAGGTGCATTGATTCCTGAATATCCATTGTATTGTTTGGGATAACAGGTGGATAAATGATGTCCTCTGTCTGTGAACCAGTCCAGGCTCTCTAAGATAACGAGTGACAGAGTGTCATAGGATAGTGAAATCCTATCCTGAAATGCATGTTTAAATCTGGTCCTGAAATGTATTTTTCTGTTTGACTTTGTATTAAATCCTTTCAGTTTCTTGGAACCCGAGTTTGGCCCAGTGATCATCTGAAATCCTCCCAAGCCTGAGGGAAGGGATGCTCACAGCAACAAGTGGAGTTGGTAGATGCTGCCCCTGGTTATGGGGTGCTGCTTGCTCCGTGTCCTGGCCTCTGGTGGTTTGGGAGGCGGCGCTCGCGGATCGGGATCGGTTCTTTTTTAGTTCACCGATTCAAATGCTCTGTTGAAAGTATTTCATGCCCAGATGGATAAGTATTAAATGATTTTTTTAATTGGCAAAAGTGTTTCTGGAAACTAATTAACAGTTTAATAGATGCCAAGATTCCTACACCTGGGAACGGGGGAGATGTATCCTGTACTCGGGCAAGTTTTGTAGCCTCTTTACTTACTGTGTGTTCTCAGTAGTTGAAACTAACTTCTGCACGCAATTTAAAAAAGGATCATTTAACATTAAAGCAACTTCTTTGCATTCGCAGAAAGCTTTTCCTCTATTTCCACCCCTCCTTTACAGGAACCTTTTAATCTAGATACTAAAAATAGTTCAGATGCATGACTCATAGTTGAATGGTGAGGATGAGATGGTGTTCACTCCACTCTGAGGACTTCATCTTAAATGCGTGTGTGTCTGTGGGTGGGGGTCTTCTAGATAACTGTGTTGTGAAAATATTGCCAGGGCTTGCCTTGTCTCTTCTCCAGATGTTGAATGTTCACTTGGCTCATTATATAGCACATGCAATCCTTCACTCTTTTAAAACCCAAATACAGCTACAATCTCAGATGTCTAGAAGCAACTCCACATTATATTAGTGTCATTTTGCCGTAAGTTGGCAGCCCCTCTACTGGTTTTGGGGAAATCTGAGCACAAATTGCTGCTGTTGCGTTTGGATAACATCCTAAAACGTGCGCCCTGGATCACGTGAGCAGTCACTCATGGTCCCTGCCTTGTCTTAGTGGATGGCTGCAGCTTCTCATCCCAGAGGGAGCTGTTGGGAGAATCAGCTGCTGGAAGACAAACGCAACACTGGCACTGCAGGGGCAGGGAGCTGGCTCAGCCTCCAGCTGTGAGTTGCTGCTGCCTTGGTTCAGAGCCACCACCGTGCTGGTGGTAATGCACCGTCCCCTAGAGAAAGCATTGCAGTTCTCACCTGGGTGCCTTTCCATGGAAATGGTGGGATCTTTAGGTGGAGATAGGAAAGGTGACTAAATGAACCTCATGCATGTGTTCTTCTCTATTCAGTTCAAGCAAACCTCCTTGTGCTGTAACTTAATGTTTTCTTAACTATTTTATGCTTTTTATGAACCTTTCTGGTTGGGTAATGCAGTCCATTCAGTTTTGGATCCAAGAAGCACCAGCACAGAGCTCTGGAATTGTTTCCTTACTGGGGTTTGTCCATGTGGAATATGGGGACTGTTACTGTAATGGTCTCTTCTGCTATGTCACCAACTGAGGTGATGGTTCAGAGTCAGTAACATCTGTTCTCTCATGACCAAATTTCAAGTGTGCTTTGCCTATATTCACTGTGAAAGTCACAGGAAACACGGAGAAGACTTTCTAAAAATAAGGAAACTGCTAACAAAATTACTAAAATAATGAGATTAAACTATTACTGAGACTGCCTATTAGAAGGATAATGTTAAACACATTATTCAAAAGATAAAATCATGTTGTGTCTGTTTTGACACATTAAATAACAAAAGGTTAAAATATTTGCTTCTTGTAAGACTTTGGCACCACACTTCATAGTGCTGTACAGTAACAGAGCTTCTCTTGTCCTCGGTTTATCCAGACCCTGCCTGCTCTAATAGACTAATTTCTTTGTTGTTGTTTTTTTTTTTAATATATTCTTTAGTGTTGCTTTTGTTTGAATAGCATTAATGTTCATACTGGATGTATGGTACATACACACGAGTAAAGCTTGAATTTTTTATTCTTCTGTGCTTAGTCCTTAAGCAGATATTTGCAGAGTGGTGTCTCATTGGAAACTGTTAATGGTGGTAAAACGTACAAAGTTTCTCATCTCAGCTTTTAGCATTTTAGTGTTCCCAGTTGTAAAATTAAAAAAAAGGAAAACAGAAGGTGCATAATCCAGTGGTGTCCTTGGAGTAATAGTTAAAGGCATAATATTATGCACATAGGAGTCTCATGTATACATGATACTGTAATTGGTTTGAAATATACATTGAAAAAAATTTAACTGTGTAGCCAGGTTTCTTGTTCCTGTGGCCGGGTCCCTCAGCACAGTGGGCACCTTCCCAGAGGCTTGGGAAGTGTTTCTAATTAGGCTCACCCTATCCAATCCAATACCTTTATCATCACTATAAAGAAACCGTTGTAATGTCCCCTCTCTGTGGCTTCTGGTTATTTTAGTTGTCATAAGATTAGACCTGACATTTCACAAATCTTCTGTGGGTCTGATGTCCAGAGCCGTGCTCGTGTCCCCGGTGACGCCACCCACATCAATAGCGGCTCTAATCCTGACCGAGCTTTTAATGGAGCGCTCTGACTCTCGCCCCAGGGCACGTTCAAGGCTTTTACATTTGTGCAGAAACATTGGCAAAGATCTGTTAGGCTTTCTGATTTCTTAACCTGTTTTCATGTAAATTCCATTCTGAATGGATGGATAGATATTTATTATTCTTTCATTATCTTTAGTGTATAAATACCTCCTTTTCTCAAGGTGCCTATTTTTTTGAGTGCAGGTTAGCTGTGCACATGCTGTTGAAAGGGTTCTGCACGTTTAAGAAACTGCTGGTATTTAAGCATTCATACAAAATGCTGAGTTTGTGATGTTTGAAGATCTGAAAATTTGATGTATAACTCTGTTCCTTTTCTGATGAATGATTATGTAGGAATAGTTCTTCCAAAGAACATTGCTCCCAGAATCTGGCCATGAACTACAAGCTTCCTTTAGGAATTGTGATTTCGTGTGCACTTGAATGTATTGTCAGGGTGGTGAGGGAACAGAACAGCACTCACCATGGAAGATAGAGGAGATGCTGGGGGGGAGCATGAAGTGAAATACCTGTGTGATGTTCTTTAGGGAACACCATGGGCTTTGAAGTATTTACTCCTTCTAGTGCTTTATGCTGTATCCAGGGTTCTCACCAAAGTGTTAAATCGTATAAACAAAAATTGTCACATCTTTTTCTTTAGTAGGTTTGCTTGCAGTGTATTTAAATCATTGCAATGAAATGTTGTTTGAGGGTCAATTTCAGAGTAGACATTAGCTGAGAAAATACTCTTCCATTTATGTTGCTGACTATATACAGAGCCTTGTGTCCCCACATCATGTTTCCAAAGAGTTTCTGATTCAAGGTGTATGGTGTAGAGAGAATTAGGGTGGAATTTTTTTTTCAGTGTGGAACCAGCAATGATTGATGTGGATAATTAGTTCAGGCACAACAAAACTAATTGTAATGTTACCAATTGGAAGCTATTACTAGAAGCAGTACAGTTATGGTTGTGTATAAGTGATTGTAATCTCCCAACAGATAATTGACTTCAGAGCATATGAATCTGTAGAAAACACCTTGTGGTCCTGAGCAATGAAAAATCTTCACTCTGAAACGAACATTTCAATTCAGGATGCAGTGTTTAATTTTTTTGTTAGCATATTGGGTGGAACAATGATTTTACTTTGCTAGCATAGAAGTAGCTAAAAAGAATTTCTTAGTTTGGAATAGAAAAATTTCTTTTTCAGTAATTATTTTGTGGCTGTTTTATAGGGGGCAAAAAGCAATAACAATGGTGGTGAAGCACTAGTATGTTACTGAGAGCAGATTATACAATACCTTCATGCCCATCAATGTTGTCCTTCTGAGCATTTCAGCTTGATTCATGTATTGTGTAAAATCAGAAGCCTGAGCAGACTAGGCAGATATATCTATTGGAGTCTGTTGAAATGAAACACAAATAGGAGTTTTCAGCAGATACATTTATCACTTACTAGTGGTCATGTGTATTTATGTCCACATTGTGGGTTTTGTTCAATATCTGCTGACAGGGAGGAGGAAGACAGGGCTGCTCCTAAAGTCTGCCTGTTTTGTGTGTCATCTGTGAAGTGTTCCTGCAGTCTTTTCTTTTCATGCAGGCCATCCACAAGCTCTTTCATTTCTCTGTTTCAAAGAAAAGTGCTGAGGACAATCTCAGACCCACAGGATTTTTACCTTCTTCATGCCTGAAAGTTCAAGTGCTTTCGGGCTGTTGCAGTTGTAAGGGTTGAAGTGGCAGATACTTGTTTTGGCTGTTCCTTCCCAGATTCTCTGGTCTGGGTTTTATGTGAGGAGGGACAGAACTTGTTGTCCCCTCTTGCTTCCTGCTTGTTCTCCCTAATACCTAAACATCATTCTTACCTCAGATTATTGAGATATGTTCAACACTGCTCTCCCCTCTCACATCTCTCTCCTCTCCCCCTCTTCTCCCCCTCTTGCTTATTTTTTGGGGTTTTTAGCACACTGTAGGGTATGACACAAGGACCCAGATGATATCTAAATCTCAAAATGTAACTTAGAACAAAATTTGAAGCTATTTACAATTGAATTCTTTGAAAAATGCAGACAAAATTGTGGACAAAGTAGGATTTCAGGGTGTGTGGTACAAAAATCAATTTTCAATGTATGTTGTATGATAGTTAATAAAATGCATGTAAAACATCTAGGGTAAATGTGCCTTTTTTTCTGCTGCAGTTGGAGATGCTCAGGTATTTACAGCTATTACCCACTGACTTTATTAGCAATGTCCATTTATTCACTTAACAGGAATTTAGTCTCAGATTTGAGCTACCTTATCAGTGTTGCTGTAAATTGCAGATGCAAACGTTTAAAGTTGCAAGAAAATTAAAAGCATTTTGCTGACTGTCACGGTGTTTGTTCCATAGAGATGTGACAGTGCCCTCTCTTGGCTTTTGAAAACAATTTTATTTTTTAAAAAAGAAAGTTATACTGAAATCACTTGTGAGGAGTACAATAGAGTCAAAATAATCTGTTGTCATTATTCTGTTTGAATAGACTTAAATGTAAGACACAAAAGAATGTAGCAGTTTGTGATGTTCATGTCAACCCCTTTATTACTGTACCCTTATTCTGGATGTAACTTTCAAAATATACTTTCCTGCTTAATACCTTTGTCCACATCAAAAGTTTCTGTAAATGTTTCTTGTCATGAGATTCCAGTGGTGCAGGGTCCCTGTGAAGGATTTGGGGTGAATCCAGATGTAGTGTGGCAGGTAAGGGGGGTTGTAAGCCCTGCCTGAGAAGCTCCTGTCAGCCCCGAGCGTTGCACGGCCGTTTGTTGGCAGAGCAGCCTGTCCATGCGTCCAGTGCGATTCCCTGGAAGCTGCCCAGGATAAACTAATCAGAGAGCCCCCCCTGGTGTCGGAAAGTGTCCTCGGATATTAAATTTATATCAATCGCAGGAAGTCTTGGCAATCAAGCTAGTCACTTTTTCCCTTCACATCTGGACATAAATTATTTTTTTGCTGCAAAGGTCACAGGAATCATGGGTAGGGCAGGGAATGAGGGCCATAGAAAACATGGGAAAGGAAGAATAAAACTGTATTTCCACCTTTTTAGAAATGGTTATTTTTAAGTGACCTGGAATGATGCCAAACTATACAACAGTGAGGGTTTTTTTTTTTTCTCCTTGAAGTTTGCATTTGTTGCTGAATTAAATGTGGCTCTAAGATGCTTTGGTTTGGAATGGTTCATTCCATTAGGTCTTAGCTTGGCATTTATAAAAGAGCTTTCTCCTAGTTGCTGAGAACAATAACTTTTTTGCAGGAGGGGTTTAGAAGTCGAGCATGTTTCTGTACTTAGAGAGGCTTAACTGTACCTTTTTTTTCTCTTGGCATTACTTAATTTCCCTTGTTTTCCTTCCGTTTCCCCCTTCCAGCCCTGCTGCTGCTTTAGCCACGTGCCCTGAGCTCTTGCATAGCCAATGCTGCCATTTATTTTTGTACACTAAGTTTGCATCTCTTCAAGCATTTTCCATTCTTAAATTCTTTGCTCTAAGAAATTAAGGAAATACTTCATTTTACACTTCCCTCTCCCAAGTCTCCATCAAGTCTCAAACAAATGCTGAAGGAGGGGTTATTAAAAACAAGCAGAACCTTTCCATTCTGTTCCCTACCTTTCCTAGCTTTGGACAAGGGAATCAGTGTGCTGGAAGCTGCAGATTCTGGAGCTGTGGGGTTGTGCTTTTGTGGGAAATAAAAAGGGGATTGGTTTACATTTGTATGTACAGTAAAGAAAATACCAGAAACAGAAGCTTGAGGTGCATTCAGCATAAATGAATTTGTAAAACCTTAATTGCTGTTGTTCCAAAGTTCTGCTATGTTCTTACACACTTGTAGTAATATAGATAGGTTCTGTGAGCTTGCTGGTTATTTATTCAGTCATGTAGCTTATGCTCTTTTTAGACACAAAGTTGAATGAAATCATACATCAGGATCTGACAGCAGGAATTGTCATGCTGAGAATCCAAGATTAAGTCCAGAAATTTTATTCTGTTTTAACAATTACCTTCTGTGTCCCCTTTCAGACTTAAGGGGATTTCATTCTTGTTTCTGCTGTTTATAACTCCCAGTTCCAAGATCTTTGCTATCCTTATGCCAAATAAAATTGAGCAGGAGTTGCTTGAATGCTGCTTTGTGCAAACTCCTACATGGACAGAGGGATAACTGTTGGGATGACTACTGAGCATCTTGATGGTTTTTTTTTTTTTTCTCCTTTTAGGTCATTCAGGTTCAGAAGAGGTTCTTAAGCAGCACATGCTTTCTCCACATTGCATTATAAATCATTAGCTCTTTCCTACAGTTTAATTAATTTGTCGTTGTGGGTTGGTTTGTGTTGAAAGTACTCACAGGGGTTTTTCTTATCTTCTGAATCAGTTATAATGTCCTTTTAAGTAAACTTTCAAACTTCTGACATGCTAGGTATAAATGTGTTGTTTCAGTACTCTCCAGGTATGAAGGGAAAGCAGAGACCACCAGGTCTCCTTTCAGTGCTGATTTCATTGCTGGTGTGAGTCCTGGGGCTCCCGAGGCAGAGAGCAGTTTTCAAACCTCACTATGAGTGAGGTTTTCGGGCTGCTCAGTCACCTTTAGAGATGAGGGAAATGATTGTGTTATCAAACACATCTCGATGCTTTTAGGGGCACAAAGGAGGTTGCTGGGCTTGTATGCTACCTGTTTTAAAGATGAATTTTAAAAAAAATCAGTTACTATTTTAACATCACAGAATCATTTTTTTCCAAGTAAGGTTTTTCTGTGACCTCTTGAAGAGACAGCCCAAGCTCCTTGCAGTATTTGCATTGCTGTAATTGTAACAGAGTGCTCTGCAGCTTCTCTTTTGCTGTTTTCCTTTAATTAAATGCAAGCTAGGAAACAGACTTTCTAGTGAATCTAACCTCTCTTATTTTAGTCTTCCATGTGTTTTGTTTTTTTTATTTGTTAGTTTTTCACTGACACCTGTTTGGTACTGATTTGGTTCTTGATTTTCTCTTGTAACATCATTCCAAAAAAAAATTGCCTGTGATTGAGTTATAAAGCCTCTTGCAAGTAACTCTGTACCATTGCAAACCATACCTAGCTGTAGAAGCCATCAGCTTTGACTCTGGTGGTTTGGTTTGCATTTTAATTTGACCCAAAGCCATTTTTACTGGACTGAATCCAGCTGTAATGTAATCCCCGGTTTCTCATCTGTATTCTTGAAGACTAATAGAATAGTAAAACCTTCTTAAAGATAACTTAAATGTGGTGGATAGTGTCCTCAGGGTAACTTGTGCACTAAAGCTGTTTTCTTTCCCACTCTGTAGAGGTATCTCATTAAGTGAGATCCACACTAGTGTCATTATTAAGTTTTCATGTGTTTCTCAGTTTTGATGCTAATCTTCATGTGTGTGAATTTTTTTTTTTTCCTTTGCAGCACCAATGTGGTTATGAATTATTCAGAAATAGAGTCTAAGGTTCGAGAAGCAACCAATGATGATCCGTGGGGACCTTCAGGGCAGCTCATGGGAGAGATTGCCAAGTAAGTGATAATTTGACTCAGTGATGAAGAAAAGAAAGGTACATTTTATATAAGAATGTGAAATTTGATGCTAAATCAACTCTGTGGTATTCAGACTGATAATGCTGAAAAGTTGCTGTAAATAAAGTCTCAAGTTTTTTAATGCATAATCACAGAATGTATTGAAAACTGTCAAAAATGAAGCCTGGGTATTTTTTAAATTCTCGATTTTTCATTTGTCTCCTCAGAATTCTTTCAATATAGCTGGCTTTTTTGGAGTATCTATTTTCAAAGTGCTTTCTTGTAACTTCTCCAGAAACAGGACAACACATTGAGTTCTTCCTTGAGGTTTTTTTTTCATGTTAAAATCAGTTTGGAAGTTGCATGTTTGATCCAGTGTTTATTTGCAGTTGCAGTGGTTATTAGGGTATTCATATCAGCATTATTTTCATTACAAATTAGTGAAGGTTGTATCACTGCTTCAGATTTTTAGAATTACTCTTTTCTTTTGTAGTCCTGGGATGTAAATGACTGATCTAGGAGTTAAGACAGGGACAGCTTTTTCCCTTTAATGCCATCCGATGTGCCTGGGCTTAGATCACTCCTGCCATCTACTGCCAGCCCTGAGTGTGAACGAGCTCTTGTGGCAAACCCGGGAAAACGACGTTTCTGTGCTGCTTTTGTTGTTCCTTAGGGCTACGTTTATGTACGAGCAGTTTCCAGAGCTCATGAACATGCTGTGGACTCGGATGCTGAAAGACAACAAAAAGAACTGGAGGAGAGTTTATAAGGTGTGTAAGGATCAAGGCTTGGTGCTCATGCAGTGTCCTGGTGGAGTTCTTGTTTAGATAATCCTACAGCACTTTCTCCTCTAGCAACCTAGAATTTCTTCCCTAACTGTTTTATAATTGTTGGTGAAATCAAAGGTATTTTTCCAATGCTGTATATGAAAAAAACCCAGGGAATTTCTGGTTTTAGAAGCACGTTAAGATGCTACTTAATGAACACAACAGATTGCTGCTATTCAGGTATTAGAGTAGCACTCACAGTTTGGATCTACCCAAAGGAGTTGCTACAGAGCTCCATGAGAAGGAGATGTTAAGTTACTGTGCTACCAGGAAAATATTTTTGGAAGGAATTTGGGAATACCTGAAATAAAATGCAAACTAATCCTAATTTTCTGCCAATTTGTTATGCTTTAAAAATTGCGGTTTACCTTTGAGTGGGTCAAATTTTCTTGCAGATCTTACATGACAGTTTTATGTTCCAACTGTGTTTTGGAAAAGATCAGAGTCATTTGCATTTCTCTTGTCTTTGGTACAGAAACTTTTTGCTTAAGATTGTGTTGTGCTGCACTTAAAGTGGTGTTCAATGTTCACTGAATTATGCAAATATAACCTCCTTTTTTAGAATTGATGTATTAGACTGGTTTATATTTTGTTTTTCTTGATGCCAGGATTGTAGCAAGACACAATTAATTCTAAAGCATGGTTTGTGCTTTTCACAGGTGCTTGATGTTTTGTAGTCATAGTAATTGTTTTCCCTGAAGTACAATAGAAATTAATATTTAATGCTATCACACGTAGCTACTTAATGTTAAAAAGACTTCTTGGAATTGCTTATCAGGTTTGGATTGGTTGAAATAAAATGATAGTTTTAGCTGATAAAGGCACTACTTCAGAGAAAGTGTTATTTCTTTCTAGATATAAATCCTCAAAGAACTGAAATTAAAGTATTATTTAAACTTCATTTGTTTTGTCACTTGTCTAAAATCGTCCTGAAATGCAGTTTTGTATATCCATTGAATCCTGAAGAAGGCTTCTTAAATTCCTGTATGAGTTACCTTTCAGTGAAAGCCATTGGAAAATTGTGAACAAAAGAGGCAAAAGAAAATGCTTCATTTCACAGGTTAACTTTTTCTCCTTAATTGCTACTGGTTTCTCTTAAAACAAGTAGTGGCTGATAAAGGTAACTACTTGTGATTTAGTAGTAACAAGCTTAAAGTTTTAAAAATGNAAAAAAAAATAAAAAAAAAGGCAGAGTTTTTGTTCATGCAATCATAAGGTGCTTTGTATTTTTATAGTCTTTGCTGCTCCTAGCTTACCTCATAAGGAATGGATCAGAGCGTGTTGTTACAAGTGCCAGAGAACACATTTATGATTTGCGATCCCTGGAAAATTACCACTTTGTAGGTGAGCAATAGAAAAATCTTATAAGCAAATTAAAACAGTAGTTGGAGTTGTCAGTCACCTGAACCAGCTTAGAAGCTTCCCCAGTCTAATTAAAATGTGACTGTTGCCAGTTGTGTGAAGAGTGCAGAATCCAAGACGTGGGGCCCTAGAGTATTAATTAGTGAAGACAAGAACTTGCAGAAAAGACTGGCTAATAACAACAGAACCAACACAACATGAGTGTTGGGGTTTATATTAAAATATGCACTAGAGACTGGTCCCCTGTGGTGTCCGTAAAGGAATAGCTTTAATCATATGGGAAGAAAAGGTTAGAGCTCCAAAACACACACATCTGTTTGAAGCTGGGGTTTTTTCCTCCCACCAAATAATATTTACAGTGCAAAGGCAGCAAGGCCAGTGTGTGTTTTGAATGTGAAAAAGGCTGGAAAGGAGCACTTTTAGCTTACAATACTTCCCAACTGAAAGCAGTTTTTCAAAAAATCAGTTCTGCCATGAGACTGAGTTCTTGCTATGAAACTTGCAAAAATTGTGCTAAAAAGACTAAGGAAAAAGGGTGATGTTTTGAGGGGTTAAAATTGTTCAAGTGGAGAATACGAGTTCTGTCTCAGTCTTTGTTAATCTCTCCTATGTTTAAGTAGACCATTCAGTGCAAACTCATTTATCTAAATTTTGTGTTAATTGGTCCCTTTTAAACAGATGCAGTGGACCTCATGCAGTAGTCACGAAATCTTTGACCACTGTGTTTATCATTCAAATTTTTTTATCAGTTTGATGTTCAGTATTCCTGCCTCTTACTTATTATTTTCCTTTTTTTTTCCCCATCTTCCATCCATCATCTCTGTCCTGCATTACCTGCACAGATGAGAATGGCAAAGACCAGGGGATAAACATCCGCCAGAAGGTGAAGGAAATGGTTGAGTTTGCTCAAGACGACGATCGGCTTCGGGAGGAGAGGAAGAAGGCAAAGAAGAACAAAGACAAATACATTGGGGTGTCCTCGGACAGTGTCGGAGGGTTCAGATACAGTGAGTACTGGGCTGCCTTGGGCAAGGATTGGCAAATTTTGCTTTCCCAAATAATACTATCTGGAGCCTTGAAATACATCTGTGGATTTCGTGTGTGTTTCCTGGGGTCTGTCAGATCTGACTTTAAATACGGGCACCGAGTACGTTTCTCCTTGCTCCAGTCCCTGCCATAGTGTGTAGCAGGGATCTGAGCTTGCACTGGGGCTTCTGTCTGATGTATCCCAGCATGCCATCCATGATTCAGCTGCCAGTCTGTGTTTTCTTTGGCCTGAGTAAATCCTTGGCTGCTTTTAGTAAGGGATGAGTACCAAAGTCCCAATGGCACAAGGCTCTAGTTTGCTAGAATTGGTGATTTCTTTGAGAGAAGGGTTTGGTGTAAGAGCTCAGTAGTAGCTGTGTTTGGCTTAAACTTCACCTGTTTGTGTCTGTTGCTTTCTGGGTTTTTTTTTTACTCTTCTTCTCTGTGAGCCTTATACTTAGATTTGATCCTTCCTGGTTTTGACAGGCTGTTTCTCCATTCTCCCTTTTCCTCATATGCAGAGTAGTTAAAAATTTCCAAGGCAGGGTATTTCTCGTTTTATTACATTTCTTTAGGCTTTTGCTCCCTGCTTGGAATTGTGGTGATTCTCTTCTTAGCAAATACTTATGAGTCACTGTATTTGTACTTTGAGTACATGTCCTTCTGCTCTTTAACTGAGCTTATCTTTGACTTCTCTGTGCAGAGTCGTGATCTATCCTTGTAGGCTGGGTAGAATCATTTCTCCATGTGCTCTTTAGGTATCATTCAGGTTTTTTCATTTAAAGACTACTTCCTTTGTCTTGTATTTAATTTTTGTGTTTAAGGGTTTTGAATTATTCCTTCATTTGTTGAGCAAAGATAAAAAAAAAAGTCTTTCTAGCAGCACAAAACAAACCCTTTCCCAGGTGAGATTTCTAATCAAAAAGATTCTAGTTATTTAAATACAAAATGCTTGTGTTAAGATTTTTCATTAGTTTATTTTGTCCTGAAAATACTGAGCTCCTAGTTGGTGTCTATTTTAATTTTAAAATTTCTATTGCACAGGAAAACCCCTCTAAAGGAATCTGCATTAAAATGCTTGAGAGTCTGACATAAACTGAAATAAGGCCATTTTCTTCTCTTAACAGTGGTACATTTCTGAGCAGTGTCTCCTTTTCCAGTGATAAAGATCTCACTGAGTATTTCATGGATTTGTAGTGGGTTCTCTACTGGAAAAGTTTTATGGTTCTAAACAAATATCATTGGAGACTTGAACCTATGTCTTTACTAAGAAAATACATTCTGTGTGATATGAAGTTATCAGACAGCTGGAATTCAAATTTTGTACCTTGTAGTGCTGGATTCATCATTTTCTTTTTATTAAAATGGCTTAATTGAATACATCTTGAACATCATGTCAGCTGCAATATCATTTGTATGTAACTTGAAGTAGGGATTTTTTCACTGTCCTTCCTTTCTGCTACTCAGTTTTACTCAGCCGAAGTAAAAAAAAAAAAAAAAAATCACTCTTGTTTCACATTTTTAAAAGATGTACAGAATATGTTGTTTCATGTGTATGATAGCCCAGAATATAAAATGTTTGCCTACAAATGCTGTCTAGAAACTGAGCTGGTTTGGTTTGCTTTATGCCCCTATATTTTGAGCAGTAGATCTGATACAAGATCACAATGCAAGTTAAAGTGTGCAGTGCTTCTGATAGTCAAATATTTGTTAAAATGTTGTTTTTTTCATTTCAATTAAACTCAAGTTGGCTGTGTGTGTATAAATAAACAAGACTTTAGTGTTTGACTTCCTTGATGGGATTGTACAATGAATGTGCTTATTTCAAGTAAAACTGGCAGCTGTTTGTAATCTAAAATACTAGTATGGAGGTCTGGAATACTAAATTAGAATAAAAAGTTGTTGATTTCTTGATAATAGTGTTCAGGAAAGATGTTCAGGGTATTCAGTGGCCCCTGAAAAGGTGATTTGCTTTACTCCCTTTTCTTTTTTCATCTCTCTTGGAAATTTTTTACAACTTTTTTTAATTGCTACGTGTGGAAAATGAAAAGTTATTATGCACATTCTTTCAGTATTTTGGTAGTGTGTTTTTGTGTGTTACTGTCAGTGTATAAAACCCCCAGTGATTTACCTGTGATCACACAGCTCATCCAGGAATGGAATATCCTGCACTAAGAGGCTGTTCAGAAGTGCCATGTGCCCTTCCTGACCAGCTGCTTCTGCAGCCAGGGCTGCTTGTGCCTCTGGTGCTTCTCCAGCAGAGCCCAGCAGCCTCCTGATGTGCTGTGCTTTGAGCTTGTGTCGTTGTCAAGAGCAAAAGTCTTTGAGTCTTCATTCCTGCCACTTAATGATGGGCATTCCATGCTGTGCCTTACTGTAACGGAGTTGATTCAGCACTGAGGGAGCTTTCAGTTGCTCTGTAAACTTGTACAGCCGTGTGTGTAGGGCCAGGGGGGCTTGAGAGGGATTCCAGGAAGAACACAGACTTCTTTTTTGGTACCTTTAATAGTTCTTATCTTTGTCTTACCAGGTGAAAGATATGATCCCGAGCCCAAGTCCAAATGGGATGAAGAATGGGATAAGAAGTCAGCTTTTCCTTTCAGTGATAAGTTAGGGGAGCTCAGTGACAAGATCGGCAGCACGATCGATGACACCATCAGCAAGTTCCGAAGGAAAGACAGAGAAGACTCTCCAGAAAGGTGCAGGTACTGGAGTTGTTTTAACCTGAATTTATCTGTGAGATGGCTCCTAGGAAGCAGTTTGACATAGCTGGAAATGAGTTGCAGTCCTCTGCCATTCTTTTTGTCTGTAGGGGGAGGCATATTTGGGTTCAGAGCCTGCTTCCTGAGCGTCTGCAGGTGCCCTGGCCTTGGGGAAGAGTGTGGCTTTGGCAGTGGTTAACTGCTCTTGGCTGCCTTCCATTAGTGCCCCAGCTGCTGGCAAAGCAGGGAATTTGGCTGAAATATCCTAAACTTTTCCTTGTCTCAGCAATTCAGTGCTTATGTGCCAGTGTACTGAAGGCTGCCACTTAATGCTGCACACACTGAATGCTGAAGTGCCAAGGAAGAAAATTGAGATTGCTTTGATACAGTGCTGCTTCCCTGAGCTGATCTCAGGAAGAACTGCAGGTGATTTCTAAAAAAAAAAGTCAATTGCAGTTGAGGTTTTTCAAGAAAATTCTTGTATTTTACATCTGGTCAGTAATTTTTTCACTAAGGGAGAAAATCTACCCTGCTTTGGCTATGGAAAGAACTTTATATCTGTCACACTTCAACAGGTACAGTGAATTTAATTATCCGGAGATCAAGTTTGTAGTTAACAGATGTGAAATTGCTGTAGAGAAAGTGCTCAAGTACATTGAAATTATTTCCTTTTGGGAAACAACTGAAAATGCAAATTTGCACTGAGATTTGATTAATATTTTTTACAAGAATATCTTTAGATAGTCACACATGCATGTGAACATAAAAATACACATGTAGTGTGATGCAAAACTAAAGCAATTTCGCAAATATAAAAAAGATAATAATAATGTCAGCAATTCTGGGGCAAAGCCCATGTGGTCCTCTTGCTGGGGCATTAATAAATCATAAAACTGGTATTCTTTGCACACATCAGGGTTCCCTCTTAGAACTTGCTATCAATGGACTACAAAGAGAAGGGATCAGAAGAAAAGTAAACAATTTCACACGTAACAATGGTACATTTCTGTGTGCATTTCTGTACTTGCCTTTCAAAAGCAACTTGTCCCATGATGTCTGCAGACCTCACCAGCCACATTTCACATAGGGGATGTACAGTAAACATTTTTTTAAAAATCTTACTCCCTTTGTTTTATTTCTGAATGGCTCCTGTCTCTTTATTTGTGCTGGATAAAGCCTTGTATTTTTCAGTGGTGTAGACAGCATTTCTGAAGTATAATCTTTAGCAAAAGCAGCTTATTTTGATGACTTCTCCATTGTGCATCTCTACCCCAAGTTACACTGTTCTTTTTCTCTGGCTATTATTACATTTTTCATTTTTGCTTTGCTTTTGTAACCCTTGTCTCTTCTATTTGATTTTTCTCCTATTTTTTGGTCAATGTCAGGTGGGATATTTGTCTCGAAATTTATAAAAGTGATAAACTTGGGACTTGGAATAAAAGCAAAAATTTTTGGGACATACATGAGCAAAGGCAGTCTGGTGCTTGCAGGTTATTCTGCTGTAAGAAGGAATCCAGGCTGCAGCTTTTCAGCTTCTCTAACATTGCTTCAAATCCCAGCCTGGAATTTCTTTTTCACTTCTCTTTGCATGGGGATCAAATTCCATGGAAGGGATTTTATCCAAGGATTTTATGCAAGGGCTTGTTTCTACAGAAGCCATCAGAGGATCCAAGAAGATTGAACTGAAGGTTATAGAATGTCTATTAATCGTTAAAGATACTGAAAATACATGCCTTAGTGAATGATCTATTAGCAAAATACTATATTTAAATATTAAAGCTGAAGGTGGCGTGAAATTTTAATGATCATATAACTTAGGCTCAAAATAAGTCTTTTGTAAATGCCTCATGAAATCTCTGCATTTGTGTTTTCACCCTTCAGCAATTTTTTTGTAGAAAAAGTGCCAAAAATGTACTGGCTTATTTGTAGCCTGCTGCCATATAATAACAATTAAGTTGCCATTTCACTTGGAAAAGTGACTGAATGGTGATACTCACTCAGCTGGCAAACGTGCTGTTATGTTCTATTGTTTGTCTTAATAACTTTATAAACCATTATTGCCTGAGTACTGTAAAGCCAATAAAAGCCTTGAAGCACGAAGAATAAATGTGTCTTACACATCCTACCTGTGGCAAATAAAATTTGGAAGCCATGGTCTTTTACATACTAGAAGAACTTGGCCAAACTTGTGGATTTCTGACTTCACTTGCAAAGGCAGTGGTTTGCATAGATGGAAAGAAATGCTCGAAGGAAATAAGAACTTTACCAGAGAGCTAAATGATACAAAATGTTGAGTGTACAGCAGATTTCAGTGCAACTGCTTTACACAGTGAGCTTTGGAAAAGGCAAGTCTGCTGCTTTTTTCTTAATTTAGACAAAAAATTCTAACAGTGTTATGGGGGAAATGGATCTTTTTTCCAGTAATACATCCCTGTGCAAGTAGTGAAAACCACAAGCAATGCCCCATGGGGTGGGGAAGTCTCTGGTTTTCTTTCTTAGTGCTTGTTAGTTCCTAGGTGAATAAACCAGCTGCTGTCCTGAGTCCAGCACTGCACACTGAAATTGTTTCTGAACTACCTGCAGACACACAGGTGGTTCTGAAACACTGCATTTTTTTCCTAAGAATTCTTAAAACTCTGTTAATCCTTGTTTCTCCAGTACTCAGGCTGATGCAGGGAAGAGAATAGAAAGGAAGGAAAGCTTCCAGTACTCCTCTGAAAGGAGGCAACAGCTGTGTTTAAAGGCAGCTTGTATCCAAAGAATGACTTCTGTTTTGGGATGTAATTTAGATATACTTAAAGTCTCAGTAAACTGTTTTTGTTTTTTTTAAAGGTTGTTAAAAAAAAAAACCCTCACTACAAAAAACTTAAGGCAACAGAAAAGAACATATGTCCATACTTGGATTCCTCAAAGTTGTAATTATATACTTTCTTTGCAGAAGTTTTTTAATTATTTGGTACATTGATATAATTTTATTTTTAAGTTCTCTGTGCAATTCTCAGATGAAGCACTGCAATTTTACTGAGCACAGTAAACACACTTAGAGCGAACATTAATCTGTATTTCTTTTTTTTTTGTTGTTAATGTGACCATTAAAGAAAAATAAAAAGTGGATCTCCTGAGAGAGTTTGGAAGCAGTACAGGTTGTCATAGAAAATTGAGTCTTGTAATATTTATTCTCCTTTCTGGCGTATATGTTTAATTTCTTTCCTCAGAGCCTTTAGTCATTTATTTTGCTGTGTATCACCAAAAACTGACTTTCTCCATTCTAGCATTAGTGAGATTGATCTGTAGCAGTTCTGTATCAATCAGACTTTGCTTGTCACTTGTTTCCTCAGCCCTCAGAACATTCTTGGACTCTGTAGTGTGGACAAGAAATGCATTGCAGGTATTAAACATATGCAATACATAGAGAGGCTGAGCCTTAGTTGTGTTGTCCTGGTCTCGGATGCTTCCAGCAGCATCCTCCAGCCTCCTCCAGGGCTTTTGGGATGGATGTCCTATGTACACCATGATAATGTGCAGATCCCTCTGCTCTGGGGGCTCCTGTTGAAATCCTGATGTCACAAATGGAAGTGTGACTGTGGTCCCCTCTGGGGGTTTGTGCACACAGGTGGGGCAGCAGGGCTGTGTTCACACGGCAGGGTTGAAGTAATCTGGAAAAATAAAGTTAAATGATGCCATTTGAGAGCTGCTTTATCTGTGAAAGGCTGGCTCAAGCCAATGCCAGGAGCTGCTGGTTGATCAGCAGCTGTGAATTTATCTTTTTAACAGTAAAGGAATTGCAAAAGGGGAGTGAGCATTTGTGTTGAGTGATGTTACTGAACTGAGCCATCCCCAGTGGTGAGCAGGTAACACGCACAGAGGAGATGATGCATGCACTGTGTTCCCAAAAAGCCACCATTGTTAGCAGAGAACAAAGGCTCCCCCCCCGAGTATATTGCAGTTACTGTCACATTCCCTCTGACGAAGGGACAGCCTTTCTTAAATTTTTCAGTTTTAGTATTCTAATGCATTATTAAAATATAAAACCCTTCCACTTTCAGCTCTGTTGCTAAGGGAATTACGATTTCAAAATACGTTCCAATGTATTTAAGCTTTCTCTACAGCAATTCTCACTGTTATGTACAAATCCTGATGATAACAGGCAACATGACTGGTGGCGGGGACCAATTACTTTCTTTGTGAAAGACTTAAAATACAAAAGTAGAAAATGTAACAAATGAATCAAATAGTGTGCAGCAACATCTAAAACGTTTTTGCCTGAAAGGGTGGTATTTTTATTCTTTTACATTTTGAGAACAACTGTGCGTGCTCTGATACTTGTAACATTGCATTGGATAATTCTGCAAGAGTTCTTTTCCCACAAACATCTTAAAGATTATGAAAGCCTGTTTCCCTGGGAAAGGAAATGAGCTGAAATACAAATTTTCTGTTCAAAGACAGTACAGAGTGTGGTTCATTGCTTTCTGTCTCTTGGTGTAAGTACTGAGCACATCTGCCAACTTAACTTTCTGTTGCTGAAGTGTTACATAATGTGTGGGGGAGTTCCTGTCAAAAGGTAATTCAATGTACTGGGTTTAAACACTGATTTCCTATTATCCCCTGTCGTGGACTTGCAGTTCATGTTTAGCAAAATAACCTGCTTTCTTCCACTGCTTCTGTACAACAGGTGCAATGCTGTGTGGTGAGATGTGTTATGTAAGGGTGAAACAGTTCCTCTCAAATGTAGGAAAAAGCAGCATTTTTATCATGAACCGTTGCTACAAGAAACCACAGTAACCAAAACTTGTAGCTTAAGCCAAATATCTGCTCAAGGAACTGAGAACTCCATCACAAATCCTGTGCTGTCACTTTTTGTTTTTCTAGTGACAGTGATGAGGAAAAATCAAGAAGAGGCAAATCTCCCAAAGCTGAATTTAAAGATGAAGAGGAGACTGTGACAACAAAACACATTCATATTGCACAAGCTACAGAAATTACCACCATCAGACAGAAACGCTCAGCAAATCCTTCAAAAACCATTGACTTGGGAGCAGCAGCTCATTACACAGGAGATAAAGCGAGTCCAGAACAGAACTCTGCTCATCCTGCACAGCCTACAACAAAGGTGAGACAGCAGGACAGCACATCATTTTGGGAGCTGTTGTCTTCCATCCTCTAAGACAATTTCTAATTTAGGGTAGGTTTTGTGATGCAGCCTTCGAGGGAGCTGTTTTATCAAAAATGTTTTGTTGGACTTACCACAATCTGTGGAACAGTATAATTGTAATTAATTGTGATTGCTTTGAGGTGTAGAATTTTTTAAATATAGTCATTTTAAAATATAATCATTAGCATGATTTCACATTTAGCTACATGATTGTTGACTTTAAAGAAAAATCTGTTATCTCTTAAAGTAAAAGCAAACAGTACCCTTCAAAATCCCAGAAAACTCCTTAATGTCATTTGATTAATGACATCCTGAGTTGAGATCTGGTGTAATTTCTCCTCCAGGCTGCTGTCCCCTCTGGCAGCAAGTCCTCTAACGACCTGGTGGACCTGTTGTTTGATGGAGCCAGCCAGCCAGCTTCCACAGGTAGGTTTGGGGTCTGTTCAGCTCTGAGAAGAGGCTTGTTTGTTGCTAGAATAAAGATACAGTAGATAAATCGAGAAATGAATACTTGAAATAATGTAAAACTGCCTAGAAAGAGCCTTTTGTAGCAAGGTACTGTGTGTGCTATTGCATGGGACTAATAAATGTTAGGAGCACAAAGATGAACTGCTAGCTCAGTCTGTCAGAAACTGTGCATGTAATTCAGTTATTTATAATTAACTCTAAAAGCAAGTGCAATCCATTCATATTCAAGCATTTCTCATAGTGCAGTTCAAAGGCTGGGCAGGTGTGGAGATGGATAATCTTCATGGAAGCTTTTATCTGAGGTATATGGCAAACTTGTTTCTTTGTCTTATTTTCTCTTGGCACTTGGTTCATCCATACCCTAGAACCAAAAAGAAATTGCTACCTAAAACTGAAATTACTCATTTTAAAGCACGCCCTTCATTCTAAATATGTAGCAAATCTGTTAATCTTAATAAGGATTTACCTTTATGCTCCCAAAATGCAGATTCTTTTCGGGAGTGTGTTAAATTTCAGTGTATTCCTGTAGGGTTGGTAGGAGTTCAGGGGATTGATGATTTGCTTTTCAAAACCTAAGACTTGAAATTTAGACTTGCTATTGTGCTTACAGGTTCCTGATATCAATGGGTTTGTGGTGGCATGGAATAGAAAAAGAACTGTGCACTTGCAGCCTGATGGCACAGTTGGGAGAAAGTGAACTGTAACATGAGAGCACTTTGAGTAGCAAATAAATAGGAGCATTTCCTAGAGAGAAACCTTGCCGAGACCTTCCCATTGCAAATGAGGAACGTCCCCTGATGGACAGGATGGTGCTGGCGCTGCAGAGGCACTCGGAGTGTGTCTCACTGAGCCAAGGGTCTGCTGGGCCCTTGCCTCTAAGACAAGGTGGGCTGGCAGAGGCTGCAGCAAGGAATGGCAGCTCAGAGCGGCTGGAGGCCTCGAGCGGCGCCCGTGGCCGCCGTCAGGCGCCTGCGAGGACTGGTCTCGCTCACCCCCAGCTGGAGGTACATCACTCCTGGGGCCTTGTAGGGTCACACCAGGGATTTGATTGTCCTGTGTGACCAAAGCCAGTTCTGTGAGCATTCTGTGTGGCTGTGATTCCTTTCATCACTGCTTTACCTCTGTAAGTGTTTAATACACTGTAAAATGTAGCAAAGCACTTCTGCAGGGGAGGGAAACTGTCGTGGTCATTTATTATCAGACATCTTAATCTTTTCTTTCCTATTTTGAGTAGATCTTTAAAACTTTGCTCACTTTTATTTTTGGGAAAGTAGACAGTGTTTCATGTCTGTTCTGAAATGAGTTAGTTCCTAGAGATTAAGAAATACAAGTCATTTCACATGTCTGTTTTTATGTACAAATGCATAAATTTAAGGAATAAAATTTTGTTCCATTTTCCATTTTTTAAATTTCATGTACAAAGGTGATCATTGTACACCAGAGTTACGACAGTTCCATGAAGGTTTAAGTGGTTCCTGGATCAGAACCACTATCCCAAATCAATACTGAATTTTTTTCTATCTAATTCTCATGGCAAAAGATACTGGAACTTTTTTTGGTTTATATACAGTATGTATATTTTTGTTTTTATAAAAGTAAGATCTCATTGAGAATAGATGATTTCACTTCAAAGTGAACCTGCCCATATTTCAAACAGAACTGTGGCAGCTTCTGTATTACAGTGTATTTAAATCTTTCATCAATTTGGCTCGTTGCAGTAGTCAGCCTTTTTGCTTTTATTTTAATCTTTTTTTCTCCATTTTCCAAAGCAGCATTTAGAAATGGTGCTGAGAAGAGGCACATTACCAGCTGGTCCTGCTAAATAACCTCTGCTGACCTGAGCAGGCAGGGTGGAAAGGGTTCATTTGTAGTGACAGATCTCGTATGGGAATCTCTGAGGCTTGCTCATGTTGAGAAGATTAGCACTGTCCTTCACGTGCAGGTCACTTGTTAGGACCACTGCTCCTTGTAGCACAGGGTGTGGGAACATTCCCAGGGTCAGGCAAGGCAGAGGGAAAGGGTCAAATGCAGCCTTTGATGTGTCCTGTGAGGGAACTGCCAGGGAAGTGATGTGAATTCAGGGAACTTGGGGTTTGCTTATCTGTGTATTTTCAGGTTACGCACACACAGTTGATGTATTACACACACACGCAGAGATGTGGAAGGGTTGATTGGGCTCAGTGTTACTCTTTACTGGAGCAACACTGTTTGTGTGTGAGGGGGTGCTTGGTTGCCATAAAAGAGAAGGTGTAAAATCCCTGGTTAGACCTGCTGGAGGATTTTTTGGTGTTACTGAGCTGAGGTTCCTTAACCTTTCTTTAGAGAGTTACTTCATCCAGGTTAATCAGTCGCTTCTCTCTGAAACTCAGTTTCACTTGAAAACAGGCAAGAGATGGGGAGGAAAAGTTAAACTTGACTGAAGATGTTAAGGGGTTATTTTGGGTTTGAACCTAGTTCTGTTTTTAAAATTAAATTAATCCCTAGGCACTGTCAGGCAGCCCAAGGATAATGGGTGTAGNCCCCCCCCCTCTGAGCATGTGGTCAGGATTGTGTCATCTGTGTTGCTCATTCAGCATATAAACTCTCAAACCATTAACCTGTTCTGAACTCTGTAAGCACATATGTGGGGAAAAAGTTACTTGAAAATGTTCATTGCACTAGACAGGGTAAACAGGATCAGATCAGGTTCTTAGTTTGATATTTCACTGTCCCTTTTTCATTCTCGGGTGTCAGAATAAAACTTGCCTATAAACACGCATGAGATGCTTATTAGATCACTTCAGAATTTGTGCTGAAGAAATTTCTTAACTTGGTGTGAAGTCGTTCCCCTCTTGAAAAAATGTTGAAAGAGTTTCTGTAGGGCTGTGTCTGAAAATTCAGGGACTGTCCTTGCATTCTCTGCTCGTGTTTTATATCCTGCACTACGCACTCAGCAAGAAGACGTTTCCCCTTGGAAGAGCAGTCGCCTTCCTGGCAACGTCTACAGTAAAATAACATTAAAAAGACACAAGTACACCTAATACAAGTACACATGTATTAGGAAGTGAATAGTTCCTTTTATTACTGCTGGCCATTTATTAAAAAGAGATGGTTCTGGTTTAATTAACCCAGTTGAGAGTAGCAGATGGGGCAGAATGTCTTGCAGCGATAAGACAATTCCGAAATGGCACCAGATGTTGGGAGCTGTCCCTGGTGGTGTTTGAGTGCAGCACAGATGTTCCAGTCCCACCTGGCTGCCTCCTAAGCACTGCAGGCTAAGCAGCTGTGATGTAACCTATATAATGTACGCAGAACACTAAAAGCAAAGTAATTGAACTGCTGCAGCATCTTCTGAGGGTGGGACTGCTTGGAGGTGAAATCTTTGAGGACAAACAAATAAGGTCAACTCCTTGGCTTCCTCTGGTCAGTGGAATCCCTGCTTAAAAGCAGTAACAACCATAACTAGGTGATTTTTCTAACTTTTTTGAGTTTATTTTAAAAATCAGCTTTACAATATGGTTCTTAAATCTTCTGCCTTTATACCTTGGCCGAATCTTTTTAGTGAAAAATTGTTACTATGCTGTATTCAGAAGTTAATAATTTATATGCTGTATACAAATGTCTAGTTGGAAAATCTAATGTTCTTGCTGTAGAAGGGAAGCAAACTTATAAAAAAATGAACACAAATGCGAGCTCTGTCCCTGAAATCCTAATTCAAGATCATTGCAGAATCATTCATGCTTTAAGTAACACAAAAACTAAATATAAGCTGACATGTAATTTTTCATAGGAAGCATAATAAATTAACTTTTATACAATAAGAATGCTTGGCCTTTTTATGTTATGCTTCCAAATTTTTAATTTTACAAAGTGCCAAACTGGTAGCATCACTCCCTAGTTAAAAACTTGTTAATCTTTTTAATATCTCCAAATTTATTTTTAGAGGTGACAAAAATTTACATGTTTTGGTTCTTCCCATGGAAAACAAAACTGCAAGATCTGCAAGGCAGTTAGAAATTATCCAGTTTATTGTTGCTCAGGCTTGTATAAACATAGTGTGGGGACAAACAGGAAAACAGAGCCAACTTAGGGAGCCGAATCAATAAATCCATCGTGTCAAGTGCAGAACAGCTTTTCTTCATCAATCCCACATGCAGTTGTTGCAGTGGATCTTTGCACAGTCCTGTAACAGCTTTTGGCTTCCCTCTGTTCCTAGGTGGATCGAGTGACCCATTTGGAGGATTTGCTGATTTTAGTTCACCTGCTGCTTCAGCAAGTTTCCCATCGTCACAAGGTAGGATTGATTTAGGGGTTGCTGTGCTGTTGAAGGGTGGCAGGAGGGCAAGAGATGCCACGTGGCATTATTGAAAGTCCCTTCCCTTTCCAGGGTAAAGTGTGTGTGTGTAACTGGACCACAAGTGCTCTGGGAGGAAGGAGGATGCAGCCTGGCTCAGTACATGTGCAGACATTTTACCTGCAGACAGACAAGCTTATCAGGAGGCATGGCCACCATCTGAAAAGGTTTCCCTTAAAATTGGACTGGAAATCAATAAATTACGCTTGGAAACCACCTGAAGTGATCCATTTTCCTTTGGTGGAATGTTTGTGGGATCCTGCAGGGTTGCAGACAAGTCTGAAGTGGGGAGAGCTGGCTGGCTGTCCTTTGTGAAGTCAGTTTGAGCAGGAGTGTTGTTTGTGGCAGGGGGTTCTCAGTCAGGGTGGAGGATCAAGTACAAAATCAGAAAAGAACAGCAAAGAGGCTGAACAGCAAATCTCCCTGGGAGCCAGCTTTTAGTCAGCACGTTTACATCTCCTTTATTTTGCTGTGTTGGGAAGGCTCTACTGGGCCTGGGTTAGTTAACAGACTTTCAGTTTCCTTGATAGGAAAGAACTGCTCTGGTTTTTTACAGGCTTTCACAGTCAAACCCAAGTTGTTTTGCAAACACAAAGCTGCCTACTATGCAAATAACTCCTGTGTTAATACAGTCTAAATTGATACAATCCTTTATCTGCATTAACATGATTAATCTATTCCAATCACCATTATGCAAGGGACAAGGAGTTCTGTGGAATGATTAATCATTCCTGAACAGTGTAAGCCCCTCTAGAAATCTTTTCCTTCTTGATTAATCATCTTTGAAGTCCTACTGAAGGGGCAAAACCTTCTCCCTTTTACCCCCACTTCCATTATTGGTGCTCAGTGCACAGGTCTGAACGCAGAAGGAGCACACTCAGCATTTACTTATCTATCAAGAATATTTAAAGTAGGTTTTAATTTTTAATATGTAATACTAATTGAAACATTCCAATATAGTGCCTCTTTGTGAGGAAGATCAAAGCAAATGTTCTAGTATGGCCCTGAGCTAATGAATATTAGCCCATTTCATGCACCAAAGTTGTTGGCAATACTTGGATTTTGTGAACAAATTTACTCTTCTACTATTCTTTAAATTGTAATGCATTGGTAAAGAGAAATGACTAAAGGTTGAAGGTGTATGTTGATAAATATTTACACAAAGTGTCAAAGACTGCTGCAGTTACCCATGAGTGGGTGGAATACTTTATGGAAGCAGCCGTTGCATAGGGCAGGAAACAGAAACTGGCACTGGATTCATCTCTCCCAGCTCTAAGTGTTTGAGTCTTTGTTCAGTCCGCTAAAGAAATCCAAGAGATGATTTAAATGTTCTCCAGCACTCAAAGTTCATTTCCTATGGAACGCTGTTGTGATGTAGCTGAAGTGCCAAAAGTGAATCAGTGAGACAATCAAAAAGCTGAGCTGGCCCAAGCTCAGAGTGTGATTCACTGTGTAGCCTGTGAGCTGTTTAAATGGTGTTGCTTTATATTCAGCATCTTCTGCAAATGCTGTTTTAAGCTTTTCTTCCCCCATCACTGCTGTGAAGCAACACTTTCCCTGTTAATAGGGAGACACGTGTTTTGAGGGAGGGAACATCTCCTCCTGTTTGACTCCAAGGTTTGACACGCTCTCAGTTCACTGGTTTGTGTCACAACATCTGTGATGCTGAAGAGGTGCCCTTGCAGGTGTCTACAAACAGCTCGTGCTGTTGGCTCTGCCTTCACAGACAAATACTGAGAGAGCTCCAAGTTCTGTGTTCTGATTTAAACACTTGTCTCCAGAAGCCCTGTCTATTGAAATGGAACAGTGTTCAAGTGATGAACTACAAGAGTTCAGCAAAGCTGCCTCTGAGAGAGATGATTGATCCAAGATGGAATTTCTGCTTGAAATCAAGGCATTTAGTTCAGGAATCAGATTTAAAAACTCTGTGTTGTACCTAAGCACTTCATGGATGGGAAATGCTTGTTCCTTATCACCTCAGTTAAGCTTTCCCTGGCAACCCCCTCTCAAAGTTCTGGGTTTTATTCCCCTCAGCGTGGTTTTATACAAAAAGCTACAGCTGTACACAACCAAATTTGGATGTAGTTGTCTTTATCATGTCTTTACCAGCTGCTTGTTCCTGACAACTGCTCTCTGCAAATACCAGCGTGCCAAGATAAAAGGTTGATAAGTATTATCCAAGTTCTCAGTGTCATTCTGACTGTAATCTCCAGTCTACCCCAAGTTATCTTCCAGTTGTACTTCAACTGAAGTAAACCTGTCCCTGCTTGCCTGGCATCCACAGGTGACACCTTATTGAACATCATCTACTTTCTGTGTACGGGTGTTTCATACTTCCTTTCGTACCTTGTTAAAATTGTTGGAATATTCATGAGAGGGAATGATGTCCAGATGGAGGCTCTACCTGCAGATGTTAATCTGGACGGACACAGATCAACTCTCATTTGTTTCAGTTCATGGAATATGGCATTTGCTCAGTGCCTTTCTCTAAGTCTTGTCTTTCTTCTCTGTCTTCCTTCCTCCCACACTGTTGCCTTTCCTTCAGGTACAGCAACAAGTGGAAATGGAGACTTTGGTGACTGGAGTGCCTTCAACCAAGCTTCTCCTTGTGCCAGTGCTTCGTCTGGAGAGCTCTTCAGCAGCACGGCACAGCAGCCAGCTCTAGAGCTCTTCGGTGGCTCGCAGCCAGCTCCGGGCCAGCCTCCAGCTGCTTCCAATTCTGTGGATCTTTTTGATTTGATGGGACCCTCTCAGACAACCATGACCTCCTCACAAAGCATGAATTTCTCCATGATGAGTTCCAGTTCCATGGGTGTCAGTTTACCCATGTCCAGGTCACAGGTATGCTGCTGTTGCTACATTTTGCTAATGACCTTCTCCTTTATCACAGCATTTAAAATTAATCCATTCTTCTCCTGGAATGAATTAGACCTGGTCACTCAGATGTGATCAGCATTTTGTGAAAAATGTTTCAATTGCCTCCTAAACAGAAAAGTCTCTTCTTGAAGATGGGCTTCATTATTCTAGGAAGTGTAGCTGCTTTTTTGGAGCAGTTGAGTTTGGTAGTGTAAAGCCATTCTCCACAGAATGTTACAGAGCTCCAGCCCCAAGTAGGTGGAGGTGAGGACTGGTCTGTTCTGCAAAAGACAGAAGTGCCTGCTGTAGTGGAGAGTGGTTTGGAAACTGTAATGGATCAGCTTGGTGTTAGGAGGAAAGAGTTCAAAACTTGGCTGCTGCTGGTCACTGTCACTCCACATTGATGTGGGACTTGACCTCTGCTTACAAATGCTCTTCTAATCTCACTGTGGGACAGCACCTGTCAGCCCTGCTTTGGAAGAGCTAAAGTTCATGACTTCGTGGGTTTTTATTATCTTTTGTGGAAAACTAAATACTTGTTGTTTAGTCCTGTTTCCTAGCAGTAAATTGTTTCAAGTGAATCCCAACAAACTTCTCTTTTTTAGCCTCTGCAAAGTGTGAACCCAATGATGCCGAAGCCTAACTCACTTTATAATGCAAGGACAGAGTTGGTCCAGAAAAATGCAAGCAAAACTCTACCCTCAACTTGGTCAGATCCCAGTGTAAATATCAGTTTGGACAATTTAGTACCTGGGATGCAGCCTTCCAAACCACAGCAGCCGTCGCTTAATACCATGATGCAGCAACAGAGTAAGTGATCATTGCACTGTTTTGCACGCTGAGCCCTGTCTGTGTTCCACAGGCTGTCCCTGAGATCCACATCTTCCGTCCATTACTGTTTTCCTTCCTTTAGTCACACTCGTTTCATAAACCACTGTGACATTGTGACACGAGTGATGCTCTTTAAGTGGAGGTTGGTGTGTCAGGAGGCTGTGTCTGTGCAGGTTCTGCTGTAGAGCTTGCACCATTGCTGTATCTTGACTTTGGGCTTCCTAATCTCTCGAAGTTCTCTAGAATATTTATTGGTATGAAATGATATTCATACTTTCTATAGAAGTTTTCTGAGTCTTCACGCAGAAAAAAGGGAAACAAATGCAATAGAATCGTAGAATCATTAAGGTTGGAAAAGACCTCAGGGGTCAGCGAGTCCAACCTGCGCTCCATCCCCACCTTTTCACCCAGCCCAGAGCCCTGAGTGCCACATCCGGTCCTTCCTTGGACACCTCCAGGCGTGGGGAGTCCAGATGTCCCTGGGCAGCCTTTTCCTGTGCCTGACCACTGTTTCAGTAAAGAAATTCCTCCTGCTGTCCGGATCAGGAAACAGCTGCAGGCCTGGCCGTCACATCCACGTTCGCGGCCAGCTACCACGCGAGTTTCTTAAAATCCCCGAGCTCCTTCAGCGCGAGCAGGTCCCGCTCGGTGACGTTTGTGCTCTTTCTCTTTGCTGCAGATATGCAACAACCGATGAATGTCATAACCCAGAACTTTGCAGCTGTGAGCCTCAGCCCTCAGCCCGGCGTGCTGCCCGTGCGAGCCCAGAGCGGCGCGCTGCTGGCGGGGCCCGTGGGGCTGGCGATGCCCGGCGTGATGTCGGGTGCCGTGAGCGTGGCCTCCGTGGCCCCCGCGGCCATGATGAACCAGGGAGTGATGGGCATGAACGTGGGAGTGCCGGCCACGGGAATGGGCACTATAGGAATGGGGGTACCCAACATGGCTATGACCTCTCTGACTCCTGGGACTGTACAACCCAAGCAAGATGCCTTTGCAAATTTTGCCAATTTTAGCAAATAAAGATTGTAAAATAAGTAAATAAATAAAACGAGATTAAAATAAAATAAATGGGCAGACTGAATGAAGGATTTTTAGCTGCACAAATATAGCTGGGGAAGGGATGGGAAACACTGATCAATTTTTTTTTTTTCTTTATCAGTTAAAGTGTCTACATAAAGAACCAAAAGCTATTTTCTAAGTGTTGAAATAACTAGTGTTCAAATTCTGGAGAGGTCAGAGATTCTTCTAAGGAACGTGTTGGATGATTTTGCAAGATAATTTGTATTAAGACCATCAAAAAAACCTTTCCTACGTAGAAGAACCAATTTTAACTTTGGGACTTGATGGAAGACTGGATTGGGGACTGGGTAAAAATGTTTGAATCTAATTTTATACTTTTCTTTTTTCTTGAAGAGCTTTGACTTTCTTTTCCCCCTCTCCCTGATCGCTTTGTCATAATTGGATCATTCCTTTTACTACCACTGAGTCCACAATTGTGAAGTCACTCAAGTACTATGATCAGTTTTTTATAAGAATATATATTTTTGTCCAAAAATGGCTTACATATGTGACTATGGCTAATTCAAAGGGACCTGGAATGTATATATACTTTTGCTAATGTTCCAGCCACACTGCTGTATTACCCAAATTTTTACTGTAAAAATCCTCTCTCAGCAATTTGGTGATCAACAGATTTTTGGGGTCTTAACGTGCTTCTAGTATTGCAACTGAAATCCCGTGCAAGTGGGAGAAGCTTTATCCAAGAATGCTGGAAGGTTTCCTTTCAGAAAACTCCAGAAAATGCACTTTCTTGGAGTTCTTTTCCAGTGGCACTTGGCATCCTTTGTAGCACCTATGTCCCTAAGGAGCCACTGGTTTAGGGCATCAGCAGCAGGTGAATCACACTTCAGTGATGTAAATCTAGAACCTAACTTAATCCAATGGCATTGGATCCTGATTTTTATACAACACTTGGTGATTCTTTTGTGTAAATATGGCATTAGCAGCTGTGGAATCCAATAGAGGAGTAAAAAAAAATATATATATTAATAAAGGAGACCTGTAGCAGTCAAAGATTTTACTGATTTACTGAAAGCAAAAGAATGAATTAAGGTTTTGGGGGGTTTTGTTTTCCTTCTGTAATTCAGCATTTAAATTCACATTAATCAAGATTTTAGAGTCTGGAACACAAAGCCGTTATATTCACAAGCTGGGAATATTGTTAAGAATAAGCACTATACTATAGGTATGAAATTTATTGCCTCCCTTTTCTTATGTTGGATTTCTTTTTTATTATTAAATTGATAAAACTTTGTTTCCATTGTATTCATAATGTTCTGTTATACATAACATTAAAATGTTCATTAAAATCAATGTTGGGCTGCTTTTCTTTTCATTCCATTTGACGTTTATGAGAGCATTTGGGGAAAAAAAATAATTATAATTTGGGCAAAGTAATTTTTATAAATAATTTAAAATTGTTTAATGACTTCTTATCTGAAGCCTTTCCTATCTGGCTCTACCGTTAGGAATTAAAAATGAAGCAGGCAAGATATCCTGACCCGCTCCAGCCTTGCTAATGCTCCATCTACAACATTTCTAATTAGGCAGAAATTCATGTACTTCAGCTAAGTGGTAATGAAAAGTGATTCATTTGCTGAATAAGAGATGAGAGTGAGTGTAATTAGCTGACTGCGGTTTTTAATCTTTCAACAATTCAATGTGTTTAAATTAGTTTCAAAGAATAGGAGCTTTCAAGTGTTGTTACATCAAAGTAATCAAGGCAGCCTTCAACGGTTGAGTAGGAGAGATGGCTCTGGTTCCTGTTCTGAAACCTCTACACTTATTTGGAATAATCACCTTCAAACCCTCTCGTTGGAACAGATGGGAAGGCTCAGACTCGTTCAATGTATGCAGAATTGTGGTGGGAAGGAGGCTCCTTCCAGGGCTGGGAGATGGGCTGGGGAAAGCTAAACCTGGAGTCAGTGTTGTTATCCTGTTGTGCTGGAGGCTGCAGTGCTCCTCAGTCCTCCGTGGAAGGTTTTGGGGTGAACAGGAGGAGTCTGTTCCTCGTGCTGTCCTAAGATGGGTTTAGCTTTGACTTGAAGGACCATGTCCCTGTTCAGGTTGTTCTCGTCTCTTCAGAGGAACCCTTGGTTTTGCTTCTAATTGACATTGATAACGATTTGTCAGGGGTTGGAGAAACTCCAGTGGAAAACGTGGTCACTTTGGGGTAGATCTTTGTGGTTGTGCCAATTACGCCTCGTCAAGGGTGCCCTGGCTCAGGGAACAGCCTGGGTGAACTGATCTCTGTTCATCCCACGGCTCAATATCCTCACGAAGCAGGGTGTGTGGTGTGTGATAGCCAGGTCCTCTGCAGGTGGGTGAGAACAAAGTCCTTCAAACCAAAATAAACATCAGAAAAGAAACCCTGGAAGGATTCCTTCAGGCCAGTGCTTCCCCCCCCCC
>WAAG01075476.1:196059-219335 GCA_013390105.1 Tichodroma muraria | reverse complement strand
TAAATACCATAAAGTGTTTCCATCTCTGATATTTCAGGTATGAACAGAGTAGTATCCTTAAGCTAGAAATTACCTTTCCAGGTGAAAATACAAATGAGCTACTGTGTGAATGGGAACAGATCTACCAGTTACCAACTGCTGTATTATGGAATTCGAATATAACCAAAATCATGCTGCTGTGTAAGTACAACTGCTTTCTTCGTTTTTGAAGCCAGGTCCAGCTGTACCTGTGATCTCTCCAGAAGGGTTTGGCTGGCTGGGTGTTGTGTATCTGTATACAGAAACATAAAATTCAATATCTAGAATTACATTATTCTATAAATTAACTGTGTGTTTGGTCCTGAGAGTTAAACTTCCGCTTCTGGATTCTGTAGCTTCTAAACTTTAAAAGAGTTCAATTAAAATGAGTGCAGTCCCTTTGTAGAAGTTGTCTCTACTTCAGAAGGGGAGAAAAGGGCAGCAGAACCCAACTCTGTGTTTGGTTTTTTATAGAATCATTGAAAAATTGCGTCTTAATGTGTACAAAGGAGTAATAAATTCCAGCACAGGTGCAAGTTCAGTGATAACTAGAGCATCCACCATGTTCTACAAAAGAAATTATATTCAAAACAGCTAAACAAGGGTATTTATAGCAGCATCTGTTTCAGCTCTGTCAGCTAAGAACAGTCTGACACAGCTTAGGGGAGGTGGGGGAGGGATTTATCAATGAAGTGTTTACATAATGCAGGCAGGCATTGTATACTCAAGGTGATACCAGCTATAACAGGATAACAAATATCTAAAGACACTTTTATTCTCAGAGGCCTTTGCTCCAGGAGTCACTCTACAAAATTGCCTCCATGTTCCTCTGTGCTCAACTGTAAACACTCTCACAGCAGATGACATTTTATACTGCCATCGCTGGCTTCTGATGAAGGCTTTTAGTGCTGAGGGCATTTTTGGTTTTAATTTCTTTTCCTTCCTCACAAGTTTTATTCCAAGGTGTCACTGACTAAAATTTAGAATTGTTTCAGGTTTTCAGTTGTTTCAGGGTTTCAAACTCTTTTTCCTTTCCTGGTGATGGAAGTGCAGCTCCTTTGGACAGAGTGGGGCTGTTGCTGTGCACAGTTGGCCAGAAACCACAATCCCCAGGAACCTTTTTTGCCCAGATCCCATGGACTTGGAGCTGTTTTAAACATTTCCATGTGCAGAGGGCTTCCTGGAGGTGGTAAAGGGAGGATGGTGGTGGTAGCCCTGCTTCTGGGAGCTGCTTTTTAGAGCTTCGAGAAAAGAAGTTGCAAAGACATCTCAGTGAGCTGGGTTAATGTTGTGAGACTCAGAAGGATGGCCCTGAAGGATGACCTCAGAAGGATTCACCCTGGAATTTGTAAGTCAATCTCTACAGCTTGTTCAATGATCTGGTCACAGTTTTATCTAGCTGGGATGCCATGGAATTTTTCTTCTTGTAAAATGACCTTTAAAAACTTAGGTGTGTCTCATTTTCAGTCTTTATGTGTTTCTGCATCCACTATTCACCTAAGGAATGATAGGAGGTAAGAGAAAATGCAGAATGGGGAAAATGAAGAAAGGTGCCTTTGCAGAACTCAGTGTATCCCTGGATTCCACAGCTGGGGGTTCTTTACATAGAGTAATCCAGTCTCTACTTCTACACAAATCCTGCGTGTGTACAACACAGAAAAGGCTCAGCTCACCCGTTTTTAAAAAGTCTTTACTCCTCACAAATTTCCAGATTTTTTTTTTTTTTTTAAATCATGCCATAAGGTACTGGCTGACTAATTAACTGGTTCTTTAATCGAGCTACAATTACTTTGTTTCATGAGAAGGGAAAAAAAAAGAATGTATACCAAGACAGAGCTACTTTCGACATCTGGGAACCTCCTAACAGCTGGCTATCTAATGAATATGCATCTGCTTAAGAGGCTGTAGGCCATTAATAAACCAATAGATATAAAACAGAAACAATCTTTGTCAGCTTCAAATGAGATTGGATGCAATGTGCTGTGAAGTGTCACTGTCACATTGAATCCAGCCGGGGAGGTTAACGGCGGCTCCGCGGTGAAGGCGGAAAAGCGGCTCCAGCGCCGGGGCAGGGACGGGGCTGGGGCCGCCGAGCTCTGCGGGTGGCTGCTGCTGCCTTTTGCCTCCTCATTTCTCCTGGTACCAGCTGGGTTTGAGGCACCCGTGGCCTTTTATTTGCCACTCCAGCAGCTGTGTCTTTTTGGGTCTGGCAGAGGAGGATGTGGGGTTTCCCACACAAATGATTCGAGCGGCGCAGGAATCGCTCACGTGAATAAATGACTGGGGAGAAGTTACAGGAATGTGATAAAAATGCACCCATTTAATGAGACCTGGGGCTTTGTAAGGAGGTTCAGAACAGCCCCTGAGCCGTGTTGTACAGCAGGATTGTTGTAGGGTGAAATAAATCTCCTTAAAACAGTGTCAGTGACCTCATGTGACTGTACAGGTATCTCTGACCCCTTAAGAGTTGTATCTGCACTTGTTCCAAGGCGGGAAGCTCATATGTTGTCCCAAGCTGTACCAGCATTTGGTACGTTATGGCTGTTCTGCGCCTTTGTTTCCTGTGGCAGCTCCCATAAAATGTGAAATGGATTTATTTTAGGGCTCTCTATCCCTTCTGCACAGCCTGTGTTAGTGCAGTGTGTCCTTCCTTTCAAGGGATGGTCACCCCATGCAGTGGCCTCTCGCAGCAGTGAGGAATGGTGCCTAGGTGGCATTTTCCCAAGTGGAAATCCATTAGTCCAGCTCAAGCCCCACTGCTGGAACAGGGCACTGTCAGCTGCAGTACAGCTGGGATGGGGGCACAGCATTTATTTTTGGGTTTGAGGACCTGGAGTAACAGTCTGGTACCTCACCTGGACACTGCTTTAGAGCCAGACTTACACCATGTCTGTTTCAGTTCCCAGGAAACTCTATAAATTGTGATTTGGAGTAGTTTTCTTAACAGCTCAGTTGTAAAGGGCAGTCTTCGGTTTTGCAAAAATTGTAACATGAAGCTTTTTGCCCCTGGATTTACAGGTTTTTGTTACAAGAAAAGTAAAGTAAGAGAAGTTAAAATGGGATGATGAGCACTCTGTAATTATTGCAGATCTTACTGGCAGCTTCTCAAGAGAGAATTTGCACTTTGTATCATCACATCAATATAATTTAAACCAAAATCTGTTAATAAGATTGACTTAATTCCTAGAATAGTGTTTGTCTTACCCTTAATTTTAAGACAGTAGATTACTCAAAGTCTCTTTCAGAGTTGCAACTGCACTGGTGACAAGTTTAACTTCTGAGACTTGAAGTTTTACTTCAAGGCTTGGTGTAAAGGGGGGGTGTAAACGTCTGCACTACAGCCGAGCATCTTCCTGGCTTCTGCAGGGCGGGGATTTTCCCTCCTTGCTTCGCTGCTGGGCTGCCACATCCCCTGGGCAGCAGCAAGGGCTGCCCGCGGTGAGGGGAGCAGGTTGGTCAGTGAGAGCCGCCCGCTGCCCTCTCCGAGCTCTCCCTTTCAGCCCAGCATCCGAAGCGCTCTCAGATGCCACGGTTTTGTCTTTTTCGAGGCAGACAAAAGAGCACGAGGCAAAGGAGGGCTGTCCTTTTAAGTACCTTCACTTTTCAAGGTCGTTTGTGGAGCTTTTATCAATCAGAAAGCTAAATCCATACAAAAAGCATCTATAATGAACCAATCATATCTCAAACCTTATCCCTTCAGCTGAATACGAATTATCCAGAAAGGTGCTTCAGTGGCCGTGTTCACCAAGTTCAGCATCTCTGTGAACATTTATAAAGTAAGCAGAGAAGCCACTACTATTGTGATTTGGCATCTATCAATTTCTTGTCTCTTTTTCTGTAATTAATTTATTAATTACAGCATCTTAATGATCTATTTAAAATAAATAAACCATTTACACCATTTCAAAGGTATTTTGTGATGTTCAGCTGATATTAAAATAGCACCAGCCTTATGTGCTTTTTCAGCAAGTGACCTAATTAGTTAATAAAGTAATTGAATATTAAAAAGGATGTTGCAAGTGATTAAAATTTAAGAGCCTTCAGAACATTATTAAAGCTATAAATCATACATCACTGTTTTAATTTGCATAGCTACAGAATTACTAATGGTCCCACATGCATAAGCTACTTGGCAATTAGTCTTTTAACAAACTGTTGGTGATACTATAAGGTTACCAAAATCTTTCCCCATTTTTGATTTGCAAATAAAATCCAGGATTGGAGAGCACTAAGGGTTAAATTCCTAAAAGCCAGGAAATTTGGTTCTTTCAGTTTTCTCTCTACCTGCCTCTGTTTGCCCCTTGTCCGTCCACGCTCCGGACAGGAGAGCACATCCTCCCAAGTCCCCCCCAGGTGTGTAAAGGAGATGAGGAAGTGTCTGCTCCCACCTTGAGCTTCCTGAACTGGCCTCCAAGTGGTTATCCAGCCAGTTTGATGTGCTTAAATTTCCCTACCTGGTGCTGGGCCATTTTCCATCTTTCTCTCGTATGCACACAACTGTCACAGAGCCACTTTCCTTCCCAGGGAAGTGGCACTGGGCAGACAAAGGGAGCTGCTGACTGCTGGCAGTCATACCTGAGCTTTGTCCCGTGGACATTGCCTTTGGGATGTGGGAGAGCCACACCAGGTGCTCGTCACCTTCCATTCCCTGTGCGGGGGCTTGAAGCTCATGGGAAACCTCAAATATCTGCAAAGAGTTGGAAAAATGACGGGAGCTTCCTGCCCTGCACCGCGGGGCAGCCGTGGCGATGAGGGTCAGCTGCCCACGGCCCCTGGCCGAGGCCTCGGGCTGGCTGCAGGCAGGAGGTGAGACAGGATGACAGTTTTCAACTTAATTAGACGCAAACTGCACCGGCCGGATGAGCTGCCCCGGTCTCCCCTCTCCCGGCATTCAGCATCTCCGCAGCGGCGGCTCCCGGCCCCGGCAGTGACGGCAGCAGAGCACGGTCCAGCGCGCAGGCAGAGAGCGGGTGCGCCTCTGCCCTCAGCACTCGCAGCCTGACAAGAGGCAAACGGTGCTGGGCAAAGGGAACGACCCGGCGTTCGAAGGGCGCAGCCCGGCACGGGCGGCTCCGCGCCGGAGCGCCGAGAGCTGCGGGGAGGGGAACGGCCGGAGCTCCAGCAGAGCCACCGCGCCGGTTCCGCAGCCTCTCCCGCGATGGACTGGATCGCGCTGTCACCTCCTGCCCGGGCTGCCCGGGGGGGCCCTGGAACGGTTTCTCTGCTCCTGTTCCAGGGCCAGACTCACAGCCATTGTGGGTGCCTGAGCAGCTGCTGATTTTCCCACCATTTTCTTTGAGGCAGGGTCTTCATAGAATCACAGAATCATGAAATGGTTTGGGTTGGAAGGGATCTTAAATAACATCTAATCCCAGCCCTCCTGCCAACCAACCAACTTTCCACTAGATCAGATTGCTCAGAGTCCCCATCCATCCTGGCCTTGAACACTTCCAGGAATGGGGCAGGCACAATTTCCTGGGCAACCTGTGCCAAGGCTTCAGCACCCTCACTGATTTTCTCTCCAATATCTAACCTCATCTTACTCTCTTTCAGTGTGGAGCCATTCCCCTCTTGTCCTGTCACTACATGCTCTTGTCCTCTCTCTCTTTGGGAGCTGGGATTTCAGCATTCCAGCCCATCACAAGGACTGGTGCCGGTGTAGCTCCTTGTCCCTGCTCCTGCCCTCACACCCTGCCCAGCTGGGTCGCTGCAGGTGGCTGCCTGAGTAAGCTGCATCATCTTGTAAGCCTCAAGTCCTTTTTTCTTTTATTTTTTTATAATTGGAGCAAAAGAAGACTACAGAACAGCACTCACATGCGAAACAAAGACATTGTTCCACCCAGTCAGCAGAAGTCTTGCCGTTGTTTTGGCTATTGAAGTGCAACATTACCAGAAGAATTTCCTTTTTGGGCAGCAAAAACTTTTCAGGAGTTTCCTTTGAAGCCTTTATTGAGGTCAGGGGCTGCAGCCTTTTGCAATCTCTCCGTGTCAGCCTACAGCAGTTTTGGGAAGCCCTTACACTGGATATTGTGACAAACACCAGGTCTTTGTTCATTTATTTACACTTGCTAATAGATGTGAGGCCAGGGTGGAGGATGCTCTCTCACACTCTGCTGCACTAACGCTTGCCGTAACTGCAATAGTGGGAGACAGAACCACCCTCTTTTAAGGGTCTTTTTAATTAAAACACCAAGCTGAGGAATGGGTGACTTCAGAGCATTTTGAGCCAGCAAGGACTGACAAGCACACGGCTGCTTTTAAAATAAACTAATTAATAGCCACTATCTTATCAGTATAAAACTGTCAGCACATGGGAGGGTGGGCAAACCCAGATGCAAAGCATTTGTAAATGAGGCTACACACACACACACACACAAACGTTACTGCAGTACCAGCAACACCCCAAGGAACACACGTCGGAATATCCAGCTCCAAAGGCAAACAGGAGGGGTCTGGAGCTGATTCCAGTTCACACCTCTGGGCTGATTTTAGGGAAAGTTACATCAACGATCTATTTCAGTGCACCTTAACTCCACCACCCGGTTTCACTTCAATGTTGCAACATCACCTGCCAGCCCTCACAACGTGGGAAGGGGACCGGAGCCCACCCGGCGTGACACACCTGCCTTTGGACCAGCATACTCTGCCCAGTTGAGATATTAACTTTTTAAACATCTGGTTTTCAAAACACTACAAACACAGGCAATTTCAGAAGCAAGCACAGCCGGTGCCCCTCCCCCAAACACCTTTCCTGTCACACAGTCAGTAACTGTCCCATGTACACTAACTGCTCCTTACTCCATATGGGATCCCTTCCCTGTAGACACTACTCCAAAAGAATACAACTAAAAGCCATTAACTTGCTCTCACATTTACACTCTGGATGCAAGGAGGTCAAGCCAAGAGTATCCCCCACCCCTTTTTCCAGCTTCCCACTGCTCTCATTTCCAAGCCTCCAAGGCAACTGTAAGTTTTTCTCCGGTAGGTTTTTCCACCAGCTTTGGGATGTTGCCTAACAGTTGCTCACTTTTCTCCAAAAGAATCAGCAAGGAGCCCTTGTTCCCAGCACAGGAGTGTAAGACCGGGAACGTTCTGCTTTCTGGTCCAGCTTGTCCCAGCTCACAGAATGGACCCTGGCTGACTCCAGCCCTGTAGCCCCAGCATCATTCTGAGCTCTTTCCTCTAAGCATGGTGAGTATCCTGTTTGCCATCCTTCCTGCTGCTATCTGCCATTAGCAAGATAGCATCAGGTTTTCCACTTAAGCTCCCACATCCTTTTCCTGATCAACATGTTGTACAGTTGTTCCATTGACCACGCTCTGATGGAAAAAACGCACAGAGCTTGAGCCTCGTCCCCCGAAGGGCAGGACAGCAAGGGGCTGGTTTCCTTCTTCCAGCCTGTTCTGGTGCATTTACACATAACTCTACCACATAACCCATATTCTCAATCAGTATTTTATAGGATTTACTTCATTGCATCATTGTGTATAAATGATTTGTGATTTCTGCCTATAAATATATGACAACAGAGTCCTGTTTTACAGCCTGGGCAGCAGTGCCAGCAGTCGCTGTTTCCTGATGTGTTCTAGCAGACCGAACACCAGCTCCTGCACTCCTCCCACAGCTAGTGTTTCCTCCAGCCATGTCCTCATCCCGGCTGGACAGCTACAGGACTCCTCTGTCCTTTGGAACCCAAAGTAGTTCCAAAGCTCTGGAAGGAGTTCCCTGGCAGAGCTGTGCTGTCACTCCTGTCTGGCCTAGCCATGGTTTCCTCCACTAAGTGCTGCCTCCTTGCAAGGTCTTCAGATTTGTGTCTGTACATTCCCTGTGACAATTCCCTGTGACATTTTGCCCATCATGGAGTTCCCTTTGCAGGCTCTGGTGTAAATCAGAAGTCAACTTGCAGAGATGCACCTAAGCCAATGCACAGGGACTAAGTTTGGACCCCTGCATGCCATCATCCCCTGCTGTCAGCCCTGGCCTGCAGGTGAGGGCTGCTCAGGGAGGTGGTGGAGTCACTGTCCCTGGAGGTGTTCAAGGAATGATGGATATGACACTCCATGCTCTGGTCTAGCTGACGAGGTGGGGATCAGTCACAGGTGGGGCTCAATGATCCTGGAGGTTTTCCAACCTCAGTGATTCTGTGACTGTGCGAGGACTCTGTCCCAGTGACTCCAGCCATGCCACCACTCCAGCACGGCTGGTTTTAAGGGGAAGCTTTGGCCTTTTGCGGAGGGAGAGTTGATGCTGTGCCAGCGCTGCTCGCACGGCAGGGAGGCGCAGCGCCCGGGGCCTGACCTGGGCCGCGTGAAGCATCGGGGAACGCGGACACAGACACACACAGACACGGACCCACAGACACGGACAGACACACGGGGACACGCGCGGTCCCTCCGGAGCGGCTCCCGGGCGGTGTTTCGGGTCCGCCGCCCCGAGCGCTCCCTCCGTCCCCTCACGGCCGCCGCGGGGTTTCCCTGCCCGCTGCTGCCCCCTGGCGGGCCGCGGGCCCGCCGGCTCCAGGCCGGGAGCGGGAGCGGCGCCGGGATCGGGATAGTCACTGGGATCGGGATAGTGACCGGGATCGGGCGAGTGACCGGGAAGGGCCCTTCCCGTCCCCGCAGCCCCCACACCGCACGGCTGGGGTACCTCCGGTGAGCCCGAATCTCCGTTTTTCCCGGCGGGAGCATCAGCGGATTCCTGCTGGTTGGAGCCTGCCTGGCGCTTCCATGGATGCGCTGCCTGGACCTAGAGAGAGGTTCTGGCTGAGATTCCCAGTGGAATAAAGAGAAGCCTGAAGTGTTTGGACAACCTTTCTGGAGCATTTAGTGTCCATGAAAGGGAGAAATCCGGAGCCCTGAAAATCTCCCCATCCTTTCCCAGAGAGGTGGCCCCTCCACAGAGTGGGAGCATCCCTGCAGGCCCTGCCTCCTGCCTGGGATGGGGTTCCCGGGAGCAGGGTCCCTGCACAGAAAGGGAGCACCTGTTGATCCCACAGTTCTCAGGTTGCAATGGGAATTACTCCTTCTAGCCAAGGACAGGGACATCTTCCACTATCCCAGTGGAATTTATTATTGTTTCAAGTCCCGTCCAACCTGGCCTTGGACACTCCCAGGGATGGGGCTGCCACAGCTTCTCTGGGCAGCCTGTGCCAGGGCCTTATCATCCTCACAAGCAAGAATTTCTCCCTAAAAAGACATCTTTGATCCAAATGCATAAGCATCACTTACCATGGGATTAGAATGGTTCCTGGAAGTCAGGTTCCCCACTGGCTACGCACACACTGGAGCAGATGCTTGGATGCTGGCTCTGGACCTCCCCAGTTCCTGAAAAACCATCTCCTGATGGCATTGTGGAAGACCACACACTAAGGTAACAGACCTTTGAGTGATAAATGTTGATACATTTATCGACATGAAGTTCACTTCCCTTCTGCATCTCTAAAAGACAAGTATCATGGTATTGTTGATTTTGTAGATGAATACCCTTTTGAACACACAAATGACTGGTTTGTCCCCAGTTATGTGACCAGATAGCAGTGCTTTATTCACACCTGGGGGTCTCCACATCCAGCATCTCTCCTAACCACAGCAGTGAAGGAGTCCCAGCTCCTTCACTGACACAATACACATCACTGTATTGGTAGAGCACAAAGAAAATCATGCTTCGAGGCAAACTGTTACATGGATATATTTATTGCATTGCAGTCTTAGCAATTTCAAATATAAACATTTATGTCTGGAAAGCAGAATATTGCAAATTCAGTATTATCCAATATGTTCATAGCAGCATCAACTTCCTAAGAAACAAAATGTTTAGGAAGACAGAGAAGGAATTACAAACAAGTTACAACCTCATTTATCACCATCTGACCCAAAGATGGAACTGCAGCTGTGAAACAGATATTGAAGTCACCAAATGTGACCTTGAAGACGTCAGTTATCTCAAGACTGAAGAGTGTTTTTGTACCTGATTCCCCACATGGTTTTCGTGTGCCAAGGTGAGGTTAACTAACAGTCACGAGCCTGGAGAGGGCAAAGGGTTGATGTATCTGCATTGCCTGACAGAGAGAGTTTTGATAACAACACCTGGCACTTGTATAGCATTTACCACTTCCCCAGCTCCTTGCAAGACAGGCAAGGAGTGCTCTAAGACGTGTTACAGCTGTGGAGCATCAGGAAGAGGCCATTCAGTGAGCGAGACGCAGTGAAGAGAGTGGCATTTGTCAGCCCCTGGCTTCCAATCCCACGCCAGTCTGGTGGCCCGTGCTGCTCCTCTGTGGCTCCCTAAGGAAGTTTTACAGGTGACTGATTGGTTAACAGGCCCCAGCCCGTGCAGCTACAGTGGTGTGTGCACCACTTGAAAAGAGGTCAACCCATCTGCTGCCCTTGTAATGCCCATTTTAGTTTTAGGGGAACCAAACATTTCTCTTATCTCATCCTCTCAGAAAATAACGTGTCAGCTGAAGATACCTTGGCACAGCTGCACTTTGCTCTGAAGCAGTGGAAATCAGAAGCAATCGCTACAGGAGCAGCTTTCATTTCTTTCCTGAGGGAGAGCACTGATCTTTTGAGAAGAAAAAAAGGATGGATATGTTTTCACACAAACTGATCAAACTACTTTTCATTCTAAATGAATACAAGACTGACTGAAAGTCTCAGGTGTACTAATTTTTTTTCAACAAAGTCATCCAGGTGTACACCGGAAAGCTAGAAGCTAATAAGATAGTTATCCAGGAGCATCAGGAGGCATTTTCCTTCCCTGACAGGCCTTCACTTCTACCAGCTAAGAGCAAGAGCACTTACAGTGACATCTGAAAGGACTTGTAAACATTATGAGACAAGCATCTCTGCTATTTCCCTATTAAAGTAGTCCTTTCTCCTGCACTCCAGGAAGCCAACAAGGAAAACCAAGCATCCTCCATCCCCACCTCAAAAAGGGCAAATTTGCTTACTTCCTTCTTCTCCCACTGGGTTTCCTCTGAAAAATGTTAAGAGGTGGGATCAAACATGTCGGTCATTAGGGGTGGAGCCTGGCAGAGATTCCAGGGGCAGTTCAGGTGCTGTGAAAGGCTCACAGCGTAAGGAAGGCTGCACTCAAGAGCTGGCTCAGCATCCTCCCCTTCATCTACAGAGCTCAATTGCCCAGTGCTGGCAGGCTTGTGCCCAAGGCACAGGCTAGAAAGCCCCTTCCCATGTCAAGGGAATCACCCATGCCAAGTTATCACCACCTGAGTAACTCCCCTCCCCTCCTTTGTCTTTGCCTGATATCCCCTCTAACACTACTCTCTGTCAGTGTGAAGCCACTCCCCCTTGTCCTGGCACTCCAGGCCCTTGTCAGTAGTCTCTCTCCATCTTTCTTGTAAGCTCCCTTCAGGTACTAGAAGGCTGGAATTAAGTCACCCCAAAGCTTCTCCTCTCCAGGCTGAACAATCTCAACTCTCTCAGCCTTTCCTGTTTGCAATACTTTAAAACTTTAGTATTTTAATCAGAATTTCACAAATTCTGTAAAAACTTACTTTTCCAATACTATTTCTTGTCAGCAGCAGCCTTTCCTAACATTCTAACAGACTGTCTTAGGACTGCTATTAGTACAAACTTTAATTCTTTTAAGAAGCGAAAGCATGAACTGAAGTAGTTCTGGGCTGCAGATCTCAGCATTCATATTTTACACTTGGCAGTGCAGGCAGGAGAGAAAACATCCTCATATTAATTGGCAGTATTTGCAGTTATGCTCTGAGGCAGACACTGGCATACACCTGAGCAGCTTCTCAGGCAAGAGCTGTCCTGGCTGAGGGAATCACTGCATCACCTCTGAAAAGGTGCAGGACTGTGCCTTCCAATTCTATCCGGTGGCAGAGCTTGCAGTGGAAGTTGATGCTTCTAACTCTGATCTGTTTAATCAAAGACAGGAAGTTTACCTGAGATAAACATCTTCATAAACTCAGCATTTTCAGTCTGCTGTCCCTGCTCCATTTTCCATCAAGATTCTGGATGAAATCATTTCCACCTGTCTCACTTAGGTCAGTGCCAGTAAGAAATAGAAAGGGTGAGTGTGGGCAGCATGTTGTACAGAATGTCAAATTCAATAATAATTAAACACTTCTTTTCTCTGCCTCTTTTTATCCTGCACACCTCCTCACCCAGTGATTCACAGGTGCAAGTGGGTGACTGCAACAACAAACTAGGAAAACCTAGCACTTTGTGAAGGAAAATAAGTAACAAAAATATTTTCTGAAAGTTTAAAAAAATCTGTTTACTCAAAAAAAGTAATATTATCCAAGACAAATAATTCTTCTGACCAAATAATTCCAAAAATCTAAAGAGAATAGTATGAAAATCAAGAATAGCTGAAGGCTCTCTGGCTTAAAACTGGATGAGGTAACATTCCTTAAGGAAGGGTAAAAACCGGTGGGCACTCAGGCCTGTTCCTGCTGAGACACTGCCCTGCTGATGGAATGCTGCAAAAGAAACAATGAATCCAAACACTGAAGAAGAAGCAGATGGAAAACAGCAGTCACTGATTAATTCAGTAATCACCTGCGGAGGACATGCTAAGTACTTCACTCTAGGTCAGAAAAAAACCTTCCAGGCAATTAACAAGCTGGACAAGCCAGTTCAGAGAAGGAACCAAACCAACACTTTTTTAAATGCTTTTTTTCCCCTTTGGCCTTACCTTTTCTACTACCATAGCCTAAGAAATGCTTGATAAAAATGAAGCACCTGTGCAAAAACATTTCATAAGAAATAATCCCAGAAAGGAGAAATTATTTTAAAACTTTCTCAAATTAACCCAACACTTCTTCGAAGTTATTGCGGAAAACTGCTCCCTGCAGTAACTGGGAACCTCACCCCAAACACACTTTAAGAACCACTGCTGAGCACCAGGCTGAGCTAAGGCCTAGAAATACAGGACAGGTGGCAACCTGTGGATGCTCTCCAGGGAGGTTTTCATATGTGCCCAAAGCTATTTCACTCTCACATTGCACTCTGTTTCTTACTCTTCATTCCTTAGCACAAAGACTTTGGTGTGTCTGTGCTCACAGCACCACTGCAGCAAGAGAGGAAAGGCTGGGAGCAAAAAGCTTTTGAACAAAAAATTTTATGTTGAGTTTGGAAAAGAAAAACCATAGAAAGAAACAATCAGAAACAATGAAAAACAAAACACTGAAAACCAAAGCTCATTTGTTTCCAAAGGCTGTTTGCTTTTTTTTTTTTTTAAAGACAGATTTAGGAGAATACTTCAGTGAGGTAGAGGAATCCATTTCAGAACATGACATTCAATTTTATTTAAAGAGCAACATTATCCAAAGTATTGAACAAGCAAGTGACAACACACCTACAGGATCACTTGCTTCATCACAATCATAATGCTTGAAAGAGAAAAAATCCATAAGATAGCATTTTAATAATGCATTTTAAAAATATACAATGCCAGAAAAAGTGGGAAAAGGAAGACATTTTGGAAGATCTGAAGTTGTAGAAGAAGAAGCAGCAGTATTTAGGAAGCAGCTTGAAAATAATGAGAAAGGTGGACAGGAAAGTAGGAAACAAAGAAAGAACCAACAAGTAATTAATTAAATCTAAATTGGAAGAGAGCAGTTCAACCAACTTCCCAGATGAGAGGAGGAACATTTTAACAATGAGATAGTGCAAAAGAAGTAGATAAACTATAATCCTTAACCAGGTTTGCTCACTGAGGTGATGATTCTGGAAGAACAGGTCAGGGATGATATAAAAATCAAGGCACAAACTTAAGTCTAAGCACCAGCGTTTTTCATAAAATGTAAACAAAGAAACTTATTGATGTGAAGGAACAAAAACACCTGTAAGGTTTCAGGGAAAATCCCATTATGAAAGGAAACACTGAGACTTCTAGCAGCAACTGAGAATTTGGGGAAGTGTCAACCGACAAGGAAGGGCAGCACAGCCACAAAAACCTTCATAGTACTTGTAACTTAGTTAATGCACAAGGCATAAACTAGGCAGACAAACAGAATTGAGAATATGAGGTGATGAAAAGCAAAAATTCAATGATCTGTCACTGTATATCAGCCTTAGGGTGACCTGACACCCTTTGGTCAAATATGAAGGGAAGAGGAGAGGTCAAAACCAGTGGCCTTTGGTAGTAATAGAAAAGGCAGAGAGGAGTCATCCCAAACAGCTGAAATAGAAACAAAGCTGCCAGAAAACAGAGAGGAAAATCCCCATAAGCAAAACACAAGGAAGAAATTATTCACTTGCAATAAAAGCTGCTGGGAAGTCAGGAGCAGAGATAAGCACCTTGTTTCTAGATTCACATGTTTCTAGTAATTTGTGAGGGTTCTGGTTAGTACATAGAAAGCCAACCAGGAAAGGGTGCAGAAAGCCAGAACAAGAACAGTCTTTGTAAACCAGAGTTTAGAATGTCCTGAGGAGACAAAATACTGACAGGAGAAAGGAAAAAAAAAAGAAAAAAAGAAAAAAGGGAAAAACTGCAGAGCACATGAACACAAACATGAACAGTAAAGAAGGGAGGGAAAACAAGAACCTCCATGAGAATAATTTTTTCAGTGCCTAGTTTCAGTTCACAGAGGGATGGGATTACAGCAGTAAAGCAATGTTTCAGAAGAAGCTGTAGGGAATATTTAATTTTTTTTTTTCTTTTTTACCCTTGATGAAACTATTTTGTCTCAACAGTACTTTTTATTCTGTCCCAGGCTGAACTTGGCTTTGAGCTCAGTGGCTGAGCTCATCAAGCCCCATGCCATGTGAAATGTTGACATAAGTTTCAAGCTCCCCCAGAGGCAAACAGCTGCTTTGTGTGTCCAGAATGCCTGCTAAATGATTTCTGTGATTCACCCAAACACCAGACATATCCCTAACGACCAAACAAGCAGAATGCTGCATCTGCAGCAACAGAAATCCATGTCACCCACAGTACAGCCACTCAGTTTGAGAACCCAGGGCATCTATATGCAAAGTAAGTCCTGCTATAAAGCAATTTCCCAACTTCAGCTTAAACACACAGAGCTGCTGCAAAGCACAAGGCAGTTGAGATGAATACAGAATAGCAGCATGAAATCTTCGACAACAAAGGGAACAGGCTACATAATGGAACAGCTTCATTCACCCTCAAACTTCTGCAGGTGGGTTTTTTGGAAAGCAGTTTATACCTGTAGAACCCTGGCTCGACCTGCAATAATTCAACAGCCTTGCTAAAATGAAACACTGATGAGTTGAGTTTGACTTCTATACTTCAAAACCTTTTCAGGCACATCTCCAAAGCTCAACTGGAATTAGATGATGCATCCCTCACATGAACAGGAGAGACCCATGAAGATCCCTGCTCCATGAGAACTGCCGGAGACAAAACAGCTCTGGTTTCAATGGAGGGAGCCTGAAAGGTGTTTAAACACAGGACAGCACAAGCACACCTGAGAAAAACCCAGTCTTTGCCAGCTTCACTGTTACACTAAGTAGCAAGTGGATGACATATGGAAGGACAGCTTTCCGTCTTCACCCACAGATAAACTCCAAACAGGGAGGTCTCTGCATCAGCTACATCATCTGCTTGATGGTGACACGGGGCCAAAGCACAGCATTACAAAGAGAGCCTAAGCTTTGAAACTGGAAACAAGCTACAGTCCTGCCATCACCCACATTAAAAGAGCAGTTTACAATAAAGAGGCTTTCTATCACACAGGGCATTACAGAGCTACCTATGGCAAAGAGGCCAATAGCCAACAGCAGGATGTGACTCCAATGTTTTATAAACTCTCTCAAAATGACTGTCAGAATTATGTCTGGAAAAGAGGACATCCATGTAACAGCAGCAGATAAACGGTTGGTTTTCATTAGCAATTTCCTGTTGATATTGCTCAGAATGTGGAAAAGAGCATTTCTGATTTATTGCAGTCCAGATGTTACCCTTAAATGTGTGCCACAAGTAGCTCCTGTAACAGAGTATTCCAAAATTCTCTTACAACCCTCTCCATTTAGCTTCTTTTTAAGAAACAGTGGGATCTCTACTTAACTCCCTCATATCACAGAAACGACTGCGCTGCTGACCTTCTCCTGAGACCCCCAACAGGGATCTAAGGAGGCTGCTTTGGCATCAAGCCCAGGATGCTCAAGTTACAATTCTTTCCCCTACCTTGTGGTGGCAATGGGAAACCAGCCACGGTACCATCCTACTCAATGACAACTCTAAATAGCAATGGGAGCTGCAGCAGCAAGTCATGCTATCAAATAAATATGCTGACAAAGGCTCAGCCAAGTCAATGTGCTAAATGGACAAGCAAGACATTCTCTCCTCGAATAAAGATCTGGTTTATGTGGCGTGTGAACACCTGCTGATAATCCACCTTGGGCCGCCTTCTCCTCCGGGACTGGCTCCTTGCTCGGGCCCCACCAGCACTGGCCCCCTCTGAGTGGGCAGTCCTGCTGCCCACATCAGCTTCACTTCTGTCACCTGGGGTCTTCTTCTCTCCAGCTCTGCCCAAGTGTTTCTGCCTCTCACGCTCCTCTTCTGCTCTCCCTCGTCCAGATCCAGCTTTCAAACTCAGTGTCTGAGAGTCATTTGTCAGGGCCAGCTCCTCTGAGACAGTCTTTGAGTCAGCTCCCTTCTTCCCCGAAGATTCCTGCAGCTTGAGTCTGTCAAAGAGCTGTAAAAGGACAGTTGTATCTATGACCACACTCGTAGAACAAGAGAGGCCACTTGTTCCACAGTTCTACATTGTATTTTCATGTACAATCCCAAATCAGCTCACAAGCCAAAGTGACAAATCTCCACCAGCAATAAAGACCATGTTTGCTTACCAAAGTCAAAAGTGACAGAAGGTGAATGAGCCTCTTACACAGTCATGACTGTCTTGATGTGATCACCAAGGAATTTAATTTCAGGAGCAACACTGCTGTGTGGTAGCCTTTAACTTTGGTCAGGAGAAACAGAGATACCAAGTCGCTCCTACAGCTCACTTTTCCCCATGTCCTTTTAATGTTGTCAGAGAGTTTTAGCGAGATTTCCATCATTGTGTCATGAATCCATAAGATAAAGGGCCTCCATTAACAAGCTCTTTACACTGAAAAACTGAGGGATCTTTTGTGTTCCCCAAAACCATCTAAAAAGGTGATGTGTGGGTATTCTGGGAGGTGAGTATGCCACTAACAACAGAAAAATAATAAGAGCTACAGCAGCAGACCCAAAGCACTGTATGAACTCATTAAGCTAAGAATACATGGTGCTGAAACTGGAAAAGAAATTGCTTTTACTCTGGCAGCAAACAAGCTTTTATGGAATAATGACAAATGAGATTTTTCGTTAGTCTCTCTTCCCAGCAACAGGATAGAAAGCCAGTGCCTGTGAGAGTGAGCTAAAGAAACAATGACAACTTGATTATTTTTAACTAATCTTTAAAAAAAGGAAGGGTGGAATCTACCAGAGAACAGATTTAAATGGCAGGAATTTGAAAGCAAACTCCTCACAATGAAACAGTTTAAATGTTTTTGGGATGCTTCTCTGATGTTCAAAAGGCCTAGAGCTGTTGCCATTCAATGGGCATTGCCCTGTCACATTTTTTTTCTCTTCATTGTTCAGAAGTTCATCTATCATCTCTTCAGTTGTCAACATGGTAAACAACTCTATTTGCAGCTGGATCCTAGAGACTGGAGAGCTTTGGAAATCTTGGGCTTCACAGTACCCAGACTGGAAGCTCAAGTGACCAAAGAGCTGTGTTGTTTCTCTAGCTGCAGACATAGACTGTACCGTGAGGAACTTCAGTACCAGAGGGATGCCCTGCCACATACCCTGGCAAGACAAACATGGACCTGATCAGCACAGTTGCAAAAAACACACAGAACAAATCCCAAATCAAAACCCACAGAGTGAGCTTCTTCACATTACATTAAGCAGTGGCAGCAACTCTGATCTGATTCTAAGGTATAGTTTTAGCAACACTGAACTACTAAAGTACTTTCAGAAAGATTAGAAAACATTTTGGGTATTTTTTTCTTAGTTCAAGTTATTTTAGAGTCATCTGTAATAAAAGGAGGTAAAATATTTCAAATGTAAACATGGGTTCCAAATCAATGCTCCCCTTTTATTACTTTGAAAAAGGAGATCCTAATAAGAAAGAAAATAGGAGGTGCCACCTACTCGGGTCAGTGAGAGCTGAGGCTCTGCATAGAAGGCTTTGCCCATTACTGGTTTCCTGTAAGTCTCATCCACATCTGTCAGGGCCTAAAAAAAGATAAAAGAAAGTGAAAGATCAAAATTAAAACATGAAGCAGCTTTGGACCTGCTCTGTGTCAAAGCATTATGAAATTATGTTCTGAGAGAAAATCCATCCCAGGAACAAGCTGTGCTTTGGAGCTGGTTTGTTAATCATCTAAATTGTACTGAGGTATAAAAGCAGTAGCAAAGTTCATTCTGCATTACTTGCAAAATCTCTCTGATCCTTACCTGCAAAATCCTTCCCTCCTCCCCACTTTCAAACTTCTCACATCTCCAGTCCACAAATATTTAATAGCTGCTTTTCTATCTACTGTCTTTAAGATCTTCACAAGGTAGAAAACAGGGAAAAGCTTTTGTTACTGGCAGCTCAGTAATAGTAGTGAAAGAAAACAAAGAAGCACCCACCACTATAGAAAGATTGGGTTTTGCAGAGAAAGTTCAGGAAGCTTCTCATATTCCTCACCTTCCTGTGTTCTTATACAAAACCTCTGAAGATGTTGGGAACTCTTCTAAGCTTCTCTCTCACCTAAAACCTCTCTAAGACGGTTGGGCACCTCCCAGATGTACCAGTCCAACACCAAGTACCACTTAATTCTGAAACCCAGAACTTGGTACCAGAAAAAATCAGTTTGTGAACCACAAAACCACATTAACCTTCCCCATACGTCATTTGCTTAAACCTGCTGCAAATTTCAATTTTTCAATATAAGTTACAAATCAAGGGCTGGAACAATAATTACCATATTCCAGAATTTGTCAAATGCAACCAAAAACCCTGTGCAGACTCCACGAAGCCCTTTGAAAGTGCGGATGTGGACATTAATTCTGACACCATCCCGGACACAGCGATGAAGTTCCCCCAGTGGGCTGCCTTCATGGACTAGAAGAGAAAGAGAACATCACCAGTCTTCACCAAAATATACAGAATCATAGAATAGAATTGTAGAATGGCCTGAGTTGGAAAGATTGATTAAAGATCATCTTCTTTCAACCCCTTGCCACAGGCAGGGACAGCTTCTACTAGACCAAGGTTGCTCAGAGTCCCATCCAGCCTGGCCTTGAACAATTCTAGGGTTGGGGTAGCCACAGCTTCCCTGGACAACCTGTGCCAGGGCCTCACCACACTCATAGCCAGGAATTTCTCTCTAATATCTAATCCAAACCTACCTTTTTTTCAGTTTGAAGCCATTCCTGCTTTTCCTGTCACTACATACTCTTGTAAAAACTCTCTCTTCAATATCTATCTATCTAAAAACCATGTAGAAATCCACTCTATGTACAAGTATGGCAGAGCTTGGCACAACACTTGTGTTCACAACAATAGCAATGAAGAGGCCCCAAGCACTGTAGCACACTGTGGTTGCCACTACCAGACCACCAAAACTCTTCTTACAATGGGGAGAGCCAAGACTTCAGAAAACACGAAGGTTTTTGCTTTGCTTTACATAGCCCACAGCCAAATCAGCTTTAGCTGAAAATCTTTTTGCTACATTTCAAAAACATGCCAAGTAATCCCAGTTGTAAATAGAAGTGGTTGAGAGGGAACAGAAAGCTCATGGGGGCAGAGTTAGCTCCACAGAAAAGACAAATGCCTGGTTAAGGCTACCTCAGATTAGTTACGAGCTGCAAATAAAGAATTGTAGCAGATTTGTTCCTTTTCTTTACAAGGGGATTTCTGAAACAATGAATGACTCAAAATCCTTCAACTTACTAAACTGGACCAGTTTAAACTGATGAAAATGCATTGTTTCAGTTAAGATTTCAGCAGCCAGCTGAACACCCTTCAAAGTCATACAAGTCTTTGGCAAGGAAATAAAATTGCTCTAAGGAGCAGCCAGCAATTAAACCATGCTAAACCCCAGGGCAAAAATGCTTTAACCAGGGCAAAAGTGAAGGAATTCAGCAAAACCTACAGCTTGCCTGGCTCACACAAGCCTTGTCTGCACACCAGAAATCTTCGCAAATGTAACGTATCTAGAGGGGTAGATATTATTTACAACTTCCACCCAATGCCTTGGTACCTGTTTGCTTGTGCAAACAGCCCCAGGATTGCTGTACAATTCCTACTGAGAGTCAGGCAAAAGACTTGGTCTAAAACCTCACCAGGTTCTCCACATTAATAAAATATGTGAGCCAGAGATGACCTCTCACCTTGTGCCTTAGGGACTATGCATTCAAACTTTGATTTGCACACCAGAAAATGCTTCCTGTGAGTGTAAAGTGACTGTGTAAAACAACTGATCTGCAGGACTGGGCTGCAGGGTAATTCATGGCCACAGCAGGGAAATCTAAATCAGCTTCCTCTGAATTAACCTAATCACATTTATTTTTTGAGATCCACTGTCTTCTTGCCAGCCCTCTCCAGCTGGATAACTGCAGGAAATTGGTTTCACACGGAGCATAAGCTGTCTCAGCATCTCCCAGACTTGCTTAGGGGGTCTTTCCATGAGTCTCTGTGTCTCCTTCAGCTGAACTGAAAACAAACTTATGTTCTGGATTGACAGATCCATCACAGGAACCACAGATGACACCATCACGATATCAAATTGATGCTTCCAATCAGAAAACAGTATTTTTTCTAACCAATCCTGAAAACTTACTTAACAATTTAAAATCCAGACTTATTTTTAGATTTTAAGTTCCAATATTCCCTTTAAGTAGGAAATCTATCTACAGTTTTTTACAGAATTCTACATCCAACCCTTATTTCCAACCATGCCTCTGCCTCTCAGCATCCAGGAAAACACTACAGAGCTCTACAAAATCTACACTCTGCCCACTTTTTCTTGCTGTGTAAGGTTTTGGCTCCTCCACGGCAAACCACCAGCTTCATCTGAGCAAAAGGGCAGAACATATCATCCAAAAACCCTTCAACAACCTGACATTCTCAGAAAAAATAAAACCAGCAATGCAAGGCATTTATTTTTGGAACACACCTCCTCTGCAAGCACAAGGGCTGTAATGAGCAGGCTCTGCACACAATTAAATCTGCCTGTGCCTTCTGTGTTGTTAAGGATCAGCACGAAGAATGTTTCAATATATAGGAAAAAAAGTTACCTAGTTGGTAGTCAAAATCCAACCCTTGCCTGCTGTAAAATAACACATGCTTAATACCAGGTCTCTGAATAATGACTCAAAAATTACTGTAAGCAAAGGTCAAGCACCCCAAAAAGGTGAAAATAAAGACCTAAACTCTGGTTAAGTCCAAGTCCTTGTCCTCAGGGCAGATTCTACTAAGACGCAAAATTAGAAAAATCTCAAGAGAAAATTTGAAATAACTCAGAACACTGTCAAATACCTTTCCATCTGCCCTGCACATGAATTCTCTGCCCCTTGGTGAATGCAAAGTAATGATAAATAGCTCCTCCTGAACTGGTCCAACACAGTCCAGGTTCCAAACACCTGTGGTGCAGACATCCCCCCAATTACAGGGAAAGCACACAATTTTGGCTATAAATCACTCTTAAAACACCCCAGGCTGCTGAATAGAACTTTCTGTATCAGTTGTGTCAGTCTTCTTTGAAGTCCAGACATGGATGTGTGGATATTAAGTATGTGCTCTCAATGGTTCTTAATTTTTACAGGGTATTTTCCCCCTCAATTTTCATCACCAGTGTAAACTGAGGTATTTTTTATTAAGATCTGAAATCAATAGTTAAGGTCAGTCTTCTGGAAATCCTGAGCCAACAGAACCTCTGGATTTGTGCATAACACTAAGTGTGATACTTAAGATATTGCTGCGTTTATAACAATGAACACATTGTGGTTTAGTGTCTAAGCAAGAAAAAGGTTTTGCCTTGGGCATTCAGAATTGAACATTTTGAGCTTTGCCATTTTAGAAAAAAAAAAAAAAGATTAAGGTGATGGTGAAAAAATAATTTGATTTCAGAATGAACCCCAGTATTTTTAATTAAGTGCCCTAAAATTACATTTCACCTGACAGCAATGCCGTATGATTCTTGGTGTGGGGGCACAAGTAGTACTTCTTCATATTTAGGGGATGTTCACCCTGACCACACACATAACATTTTTACAAGAAATATGTATCATCATCACAGCTGATGAATTTACATCACAGCTGTCTCACACCTCAATCCACTGTTCTGCCATCCTGTTATCAGAAATGTGAGTATTTCTGCCTGCAGAATGTTTAGTTAGCAACCAAGTAACAGCAGTGTGTTACAGACTTACCCTACGGTTATGGTTCACCTACATCCTGGACTGACCCAAGTATCAGCCCTGGTTTAAAAAAGTACCTTTGAGAATACAGCAGCGTCTCACCCTTTTTCTCCTTAAAATCAAAAGGATGTATGCAACTCACCACTTAACAGAGCAGAACATCACCACAACGAAGTTGTGTCATCAACTCAAGACAACAATCAAAGTTGCGACACCACAACAGTGTCATCTCTGCATGAGCAGCTCTGTGAAATGCAGTTACGCGTTCCTACACACCATTTCAGAGCACCACGGAATGTCTGGGTTGGGAGGAGCCTTAAAGCCCATCTCGTTCTAATCCCCCTGCCATGGGCAGGGACACCTATGCGCTACACCAGGTTGCTCCAAGCCCCATCCAACCTGGCCCTGGACGCTTTCAGGGATAAGGCAGCCACAGCTTTTCTGAGCAAACCGTGAGAGTGCCTCTGCACCCAAGTGTCATTTCCCATCAAACTCAGTCATTCCCCCCACACCACCCACCCACACCCCTTTGTCACCCAACCGCTTCCGCCAGCTATCGCTCTCTCCTCACCCCCAAACTCCCCAAACTCCACCGCAACTCCACGCCGGGCCCAGCTGTAACCCTCGACTCACCTCGGCATGAGCCCAGCCCTCACACCCTCCGCCTCCCCCTCAGCCCTGGCTCCCTGCGCCCGCCCAGCCCGGGGCCGCGCTGCCCGCGCCCTTACGGGGCATCCTGGTGAGGACATTGCGCGGTGCCCGCCGCCGCCGCCGCGTCGCCGTTCCGCCTTCAGCCGCCTCCTGCTCGGGGCCCGCGTTGACCATGAGGCTGCGGAGGCGCTGGATGCGCTCGGGGTCGGCGGCGGGCG
>WAAG01075476.1:97649-189629 GCA_013390105.1 Tichodroma muraria | reverse complement strand
GTGCGCGCCCCGCGGTTGGTGCGGGATGCGGGTTCGGTGCGCGCCGGCGGCGCGGGGCCGCGGGGAGCGTTGGCGCAACGGCGGCGGCGGCCGAGGAGCGGCAGCGGAGCGATGGAGCGCAGGCTCAGGCACTGCCGCTTCCGTGCCCGGGCGAGCCCCGCCTCGCCCCCCGGGCACAGGGAGGTCATGGGCTCCCTCGGAGGGCTGCGCGTCCAAGTACAAGAGCACCCGAACCGGCCCGGGCACAGCGAAGGAGCAGCGAAGAAGAGCAGGTGCATCTCGGCTCCGGCGGCGGCTGAGAAGGAGGCCCGGAGTGCTAGCAGGAGAGAAAGGGACCGTGAAAGGGGCAGCGGTGACCGCCAGAACGAGGAGAAGGTCCTGGAGCAAACTGGGAATAAGACCTGGAGAAGATCTGCCGTTCAAACGGAGCGACCCAACCTGACCTTTGAGGCCCGCCCAGTGACGGTGGAGAAGAGCGATGCCCCGGCTGGATCCCTGTGCGAGCTTGGGAACCCTCCTCAAGATCAGAATATCCCGGTCTTGTTTCAGTCCTTACCTTCCAGGTCCCACGTACAGCTCCAAGGCCCTCTGCCCTCGCAGCTGATGCATGTGGCTCCAGTGCCGGTAAACCAAGTGCCAGTTCAATTGCAGCCTCTACTGCAGCGGCCAAAGATTGAAACAAAAAACATTCCCCTCACAGTCCTGCCCTCTGATTCAGGTATTATGGTCATGGAGCTTGCAGGGTGGCACGCAGGTGACAGGTTGTCAGGCAGGAGAACACAGGTGGAAAGGTCATGTTAGAAAACCATCCCTTTGCACAGGCTGGGTTTAGCACAACTCTTGCACAGCGTAAGACACAAAAGCAGGGGAGCACGGAGTTCTGTAATGTTTGTTACAATCAAGGCAGTTTTGTCACGTTGCTCCCTTTCTGCATGAAACCCTTTAAGACTGTTCAGAATTACACTGAGTTGTGATTGTAGTTTTAAGGTCAGGAATCTGTTTGATTTTTAAAGCTATGAAGTACTTATATACCTCTCTGAAAAAATCTGGAAATGTTAAATGAAGAGCATTTTGAAACATCTGTATTAGAAGCTTTTTTTTTTTTTTAATATCTAGACTTTCAAAATTAATTACTTAAGTAAAGACTTAAAGATGTTTTCCCTTTATTGATGATGTGAAAGAGTTAATTTCTAAACCTTTTCAAGGAGGAAAATGCTTGTTCAGGGATCAGTTTTAAGGGGCCGAAGGATTCATCATGTTGCCAGCCCAATTTAAATGCAGCCTGTGTTTACAAAGACCCAAAGCCAGGTATAATGGGACAGTTATTTGGGAACACGGGCTCCTCCAACAAAATGAGAGTCAAAATCCAAAAAAAGGAAAAAAATATATAAAAAAACCTCAACAAAAACAAGCAGAAACCCAAAAGAGCAACAATGCAGTTGAGAAGGCAGGGACTGCACAGGTGTGGGACCATGCAGCCTCAAGCAGCCTCACCATCCTTAGTCCTAGTCCCTGCATCCTTAGGGCTTTGGTTCTAGTGGTGATAATAAATTTGCAGTGGTGTGGTCTATGCTATACAACAATTAGTTTATAAATTCATAAGAAAAGCCTACTGAAATCCAAACTAGTGTGTTAGCAGTCCCCATTTCTTCTTTTTTTTTTAAATTTTTTTTATTATATGTAACAAAAGCCAGGTAACTGATTCTTTGTGCGGTGACTCAGCAAAGGGCAGTGGAGGATTTTGTAGGAGCTGCTCTCCAAACGTGCATTGAGCTTCATCTGTTCCGAAGCTCCGGTGGTGCTGTTGCCAAATGTCCTCTGGGTGTAATACTGAGCGTGACCTGCTGTGTTCCCTGGAAGGTGATGATCTTTCCTTGCCTCGTTGCACAGGGATGCCAGACACTCCATTCAGCAAGACCAAAAGTGGCCGTGTGAAGCGTCCCATGAATGCATTCATGGTGTGGGCCCGCATCCACAGGGCTGCTGTGGCCAAAGCCAACCCAGGCGCCAACAACGCCGAGATCAGCGTTCAGCTCGGCCTGGAGTGGAGCAAACTCACTGAAGAGCAGAAGCAGCCCTATTACGAGGAAGCTAACAAAATAAAACTGAGGCACAGGGAGGAATTTCCTGGTAAACATCTTACCTGAATGTTTTAGAAGTGCAGGGCTCTTTGGAAAATCAATCTCTTGCATTATAGCAATTAATAGAGATAGAAAAAAAAGCTGCAGATATTTCAAGCACACAAGCCTTCTGTGTGCTTGAAACTATGAATTTTTTAAAGCATCCAAAATGCTGGTGCTTAGAACACTGCAGCTATAGCAGCTCTTCTGAATGCTTTAGTAGTCTAATGGACAGAGAGTGAGTTTGTTGTGAACATGGCCTGCTGCATCAGTTTCCTTGCTCCAGAAACAGCTGCCCAGGTGGCCTGTGGTGACACATGCATCCATTCCTTAAAAGCAGGAAAGGGAAATGTCACAGGAAGCACAAACAGCATTGTATTCTGTGGGATTTTTCAACACGTAGATTTGAGGTTCCCACATAATGGTGTGGAAAACGTTTCTCAGCCCTTTGTCAAGTGTTAAAATTTGTACCCTTAACAAATTAATTTATCCAGAAGGTAATGGAGCGTAAGGACTTTGAACACTTTTAAAAAGCTTTTGAGATACCAGGTGTTGTGGTCCCTTCTCTGTTGTCATAATGCTGCTTGTTCATGATCCTGCCTAATCTGTCATAAACAAGGAGAAGAGCATCACTCTCCCTCTCTCCTTGCATCTTTCAAAAAAAGAAAAAAAAAAAAAGCATTTCTTTAAAGTTGCATTAAGAGTTAACCTACATAAGAAACCAAGCAGCTCAGTGTTAATTCATAATATATTCTTATGTCTGTTAGTGTTTGATTAATGTTGTCAGGCAAAGGCAAATGTGCTCTTCCAAAATCTATCCAGGGTTCCCAGTGGGTCATATTTTGATATGTCTTGTAACCTGCAGATATATGTGAGACTTAAGGGGTTAGGGAAACAATGAGGAAAGACCACATTTTGAGTAGTCATGGTTTTCCTTCACACTGAAAGCCCATGATACAGTGAGTGTCATGTTCTCCTTAATGTGGTTTCCTCAGCTGGGCCACATCACTCCCCAGTGTTTGGTATTTCTTTGTCTCACAAACAGCTACTACTTGGTAACTTATAAACAATACCCAAATATTTCTATTTCATTTCCATCTCCACTAAAATTCCCCATTTCCAGCTCACCAAAATGAGTGGAGCATTGCCATTGCCTAAAGGAGCAGGTTTTGGACTTGTCTTATCAGATCCTTCATAATTACAGATAACATAGCTTTAGATAAATAGTGAAACAATCCAAAATATTGGATGTCTGCATCTTTTTTTTATCTCTGACAGGTTGGGTTTATCAGCCGAACAAAAAGAAGTGTTCTCCTCCACCTGGCTCTGCTGCATTTTCAGGCACTTCCCAGAGTACCATCACTACAATTCCAGCTGGCACCCTTCCCTTTTCATCACCTTCTTACTCTTTTGTCAACTCTAATGTTAAGAACAGTATTGGACGTCCAGTCTGTGAGTTTTCAGTAGCGAATAATTTTAAAAATTCAGAATTTACCTGTTCCAGTAAGAGTTTGTATTTACAAGAGCGTATAGTGACAGGGCAAGGGGGAATGGCTTCAAACTGAAAGAGAGTGGGTTTAGATTAGATATTGGGAAGAAACTTTGCTGTGAGGGTGGTGAGGCTCTGGCACAAATTGCCCAGAGAAGCTGTGATTATTTGCCAACACTTCCTTTCTACTTAAGATGTTATGCTACAGCTGCTTCTTTCCCTCCTTCGGTCTCCACCTCACAGATACCCTGGAAGGATCCCTCTTTTTAAAAAAAGTCCGCACTGGCAGTGAAATAGTGTGAGAGCCCCCAGACCAGTGTAAGAGCTGATCTGCATATTCCTTAGAGAAAGAGCTCTGGCTCTGTCAGTGCATGGATAGTGGATTTCAACAGCAAATATCTCAGATGCAGGCAATAGCATTTTCTCCTTTAAGCATCTCGGAAAGGGCTGCTTTCTTTGCAATGAGACAAGAAAATGAAATGCCTGATTACGCTCTGTGGTGATACTTGGAGATACTAAACCTGAAGAATAGTCAGGTTTGTTCTGGTGAAGTTCTGAGTTAGTGATGTTTGAAAATTCCTATGCAATTTGTTTTGAAATCTTTCCCTATAAAGACGGCCCTGTTGATGAGGTATGATTTGAAAGTGTACACTGAAGTTTGTGCTCTGCAAAACATTTCAAAGTAAAATTGTCTAATGGGTACATTCATTGATAAAATAAGGAAACACATTGGAGATTTGGGTGTTGCAGGCTCCTCAGCACACAGATTTGTTACAAATTTAGCTCACTTCACATCAGTAGACTTGTGAGGTCTTCTGAGCTGAAGGCACACTCCAACCCACTCTGGGGCCTTACTAGGACAAGACATAGCCTCACCAGACCAATAGACCCTCAGTAGCCACTTCCTTCCGCCCCGGGTCTCTATAGAGCAGAACTTTAATGTGTGGGCTCCAAACCCATTTGTCAGAACACATGATGTGTATGACATTAGTTGCCAGGAAAGTTTGTGAAGAAATATCCTGTCTCTACCTGGAAATGCTGTGGCTTGCTGTGGTGCTGTTTATCAGAACTCTCTATTCATGTCTGATGAATAACTGTTTTGTTTCCTGAAGGTGAATCTCCTGCCGTCCGTCTGCCGGCTTCTTCCATCCAACACGCTGGGCCCATGACCCTTTTCCAGACCACGGCTGCAAGCACCACATCAGTGGCTGTTGCAGTTCCCACCCTGCCCCTGCGCCCTGTAGTTTCATCACAGCGCTTTGCTGAGCCTGCTCAGACAGAAGCTTTTGTGTCACCTGGGCTCAATTTCTCCCTGAAGAGACCTGCACCCGTTTTCACTGAGAGCTTCAGTAACAGAAACCCGAGTAACATCAGCAGCACTAGTGGCAGGTTTTCTGTCTCTAACAGTGAGATCCCAGGGATTTCTGTTTTTCCTAGAGGCATAGCTCTTCCCCAGGCTACCCCTTTTATTCCCTCACCTGCCTATGTGTCTGCTCCCATTGGACAACCAGCCGGTTTGTTTGGAGGAACTCCTCAGTTTCCATTCTGCCACCCTTCCTTTATACCTGGACCTCGCTGTTTCCCCTCAAGGTAATGAAACCATTTCAATACCAGTAAGAAAAAATGCTGAAAGGCAGAGAGTCTTTTGACTTGCAGACAGCAAGGAAAAGGAGCTCTTAACCTTCCTGTAGCTGCTGTATGGTGGGACCTCCTGGCCTCAGCCTGCTCGTAATATGTGCTCAGTTACTGCAGGCTCCATAGAACAATTATTGCAGTAATTGGCACTCCTAAGGCCATGGAAAACAGTAGTATCTTCTTTCCACTTTATGGGTCTAAGTGCAGTTGATTTCGTCAGAAGAGCAATAGGTAGAGATAATGTAAATATACTTTGAAAATGGTCAGATAGAATTAAAGTGGGTGTGTCCTGGAGATGTCTCCTGGGTACACCATGGTTGCCATAAGTGCTAATATTTCTGGAACCCAGCCTGGTGGGAAGTGCCTGCAGAATTCTTGTGTAAGTAGTAATTCCTAGTTCTTCCTTCTCAGTCAATCAGAGGTCCCCAAATCAAAGAATTTCCAAGCTAACACATGTAGTGTCCCGTGGGTATTTGCTGGGCTGAGCATGCACAGAAAGCACCAGTGCCCTGGTGCAGGTGGGCAGCTCAAACACCAGTCATCTGATGCTTATTCTTTACAAGGCATCATTTTTCTTTCATGACTGTGCAGTAGCAAACCCAGCAAATTATTATGATTATTAGACTTAAATTATGTCTGTTTATACACTGCTTCTTCTCACTAGTAGCAGCAACCAAATTAAATTACTTTTGGTAATAAGACCACCTGGTCTTTAATGGTGACCCATCAAACTCAGAAGAACTTCATGAGCTGACAAATGCAATACAAGACATTTCTATTTTTGAGGTCCTTTATAGAAACACAGGACACATATTCCCAAAATTGCTAAAAATGATCTTTCCTCAGCCCTTGGCGTCTGAAATGAGACAGTTCTGTGAGGCCTCTGAGAGAGAAGAGTTCTTGTGGCATAAAAGACTGTTCTGATTTCACACATTAATGGACTTCTGAAGGCTGCCAGCTTTGCTAATGCCAGGGTCTTTCTAATATAATGATTTATAAGTTCTCTGTCCTATAAACTCATTTCTTGCATACAAAAGTCATGATTTCTGAACTAAAAGGGCAGATGTATGCCCTAAAAATTTAAATACTAGATTGGAATGATGAATAGTCCCCTTGAAACTATATCAATATCAATAGATATTGTATCAATGTCTTTACAATGTCTGCACTGTGGAGCTGTATTGCCTCTTCAAGTATTTTGTGTTCTTCACAGTGTAGTGAATTTCTCTAAAACACTATAAATTACAATCCCTGTGTCATTCTGCATCAAAATAAAAATTCAAGCATCTGCCACTGGAGGAATACAGTTCCATTTGATGTAGGAACTTCCTGCAATTTACTATGTAGTTACTTTTTAAAAATTTATCACTGTGAGTTCTTTAGATATTAACACTGAGAACCACATATTGGGCACAAGGATTCTCTGTCCTGTTTGGTAACAGTGTAACAGATGCAAGAACTCACTAAAAATTATAAATAGGAGAGTTTTACCCCAGGTCTGTCACAAATTTTGGCATACAGAAATTACACGAACTGATTTTTGATGCTTTATTTTATTAATCTGAATATGTTGGTTAACTGACTGCATTCTGGTTTATCCATGGTATTATTTGATTGATAAAAACAGTGGGGTTTATGTTTGTTCTCAGAGCAATCTCATGTGTGCATGAGGTTGAAGAGATTCTTATCCACAGAAATGGAATCTGAACAACTCTCGTTATGGCCCTAGTGCTGAAATTGGGCATGGTTTTAAATTTGTATGTTTTAAAAACGAGGATAAGCTGAGTAGCACAGAACATCAGTGTCATTGTGCAGCCCTGCATTTCTGAAAGCCAACCTTGAATCTCTTCCCTTGCAGCACATTCCCACTCAGAGCTCCATTTGGCTACGGGAATTTCTCCAGCTCAGTGCCTCCGTGCTTTGGCTTTTATGAAGAGAGGAACCAGAGGCAGGAGGTGATATTTTCCACTCTGGATGAAGACTATCGTTTCAGGGCGTACTCAGAAGAGAGGCTATGTGAGAACCAGCATGTCTGTGGCAGCCCTGAAATTGTGTCCTGTCAGAGCACCTGCAGTGAGGAGCGAGTTCTGAGCCCCCTGCCACAGCTGGATGTGGAAGTGGTAGAGGAGGTTTTGCCATCCCCCCCATCTACCCCCTCCAGCACTTACATTGTCAATGTAACTGACACTGATGAGGAAGAGGAAGTAAAGTTTTTTCAAGTATTGTAATTTTTAAAACATATTATTATCCAGAGGAATATTATAGAATGGAAAATAAATGTTTTCCTCAACACCACTTTTTCAGTCAGTGTGTTCAATGGGAAACCCGGGTAGCTTTAGTAAGTTGCACAGGTCGTTTTGAAGAGTCTGATGAACTGTTTGGATAAGAGGAAAGTCTTATAAATAGCAGAAAATGCCTGTTCATTTCTAAATTCTCACTGAAAGCTGATCAGCCCTGCAAGAATGCATGTGGCCAAATGTACAAATTCCTTCACAAGTATGTTTCGGAGTATAAAACAGCTGTTTGTAAGATTATTCTTTAGGGAATTAACTTCCCTCTTCTCCCATCTTTCATTTTATACCCTGTGGAGAAGGATATCAGACATATTTCAATGCACCAGAACTTAGAATGGTACACAACTGTTGTGATTGATTCTATCAAGCCCAGAGAAAGGGAAGACTGGTTTAACACATCCTGGACTAATGGGAAACTACGTGTGAGGGTGATCCCTTCTTCCCTCCCAGCCAGAGCTGATGTCCTGGAGTGGTTGTTAGGGATCTGTGTCTGCAGGTCTGTGTCGCTGCAGCCAGCCCTCAGCTGAGCTCTCTTGGAGGCTCTTCTTTCTTGTCTACAACAGAAGTGAAAGTTACACAAACAACCCACTCAAACCTGCCTTCCTCTGCATCATCCCTCAGCATGTCTGGCAGCCCTGCAGCCGGGAAATCGTGTTAGAAGAGTTCCCATTTCTAGGTAACTTTCAGCTCACACACAAACTTTCCCATTATGCAGATTCCTGAAGTGTCAAGTATCTGTGCTATTACTTCTCCTGAAATGTGGGAAGTGGCCAGTGTAGGCCAGTGTTGGCAGGGCCAGTGCCTTGGTGGCTGTGTGCCCTCCTGCAAGCCTTCATGGCAGTGCAGAGGGTAATTGGGACATAAGAGGGACATGTTCTACTCTCATAATTATTTTCTTCCTTACTGTTTACCTTGTGTCCTTGTTTATCTTTGTTTACCCACCTTGTGCCCTTCTCAGCTTGAAAAACAGATGAAGATTTTCTGTACAAAGTTTGTTTTCCTCCTGCTGCTGTAAAAGTCTAAAGTCACTCGGTGCTTCCCAGTGCATCACTGCTCTCCATTTACTGAGACAACTTCTTTCTCCAAGATTACGGGACAGTTTTATGAACTGGATGTTTTTAGAAGCTCTTGTGCTGTTACGCTTGTTTCCCTTCTCTTATTAGAATTAACTATTTCACTATAATCACTGTTGTGTTGGAGAAGTTTGCAGGCAGCACAGAGAGGATTATAAGTGTTTCACATGTGGAAATAGAGTTAAAAAGATATGTCTGCAGATATAATCATCTTCAAATTCACTTGCGTGTAGGAATGAAGCAAAAGTCATAGCAGAAAGTGGTAGCAGTGACCCACCCTTTAAAAGAAGCACAGAGAGTGCTTTGATACCCTTTTGCTATCAGCTCATCAGGACAAGCCCTTGTCTAGCTGCTGATCATCTTACAGCACTTCTCCCTCTTTGGCAGGACAGCTGCTCCAAGGGCCTTCCAAATATTCCTGCTCTCCTACATGGGTGGTGGAAAAGCAAAGCTAAACAGAATATTCTGTGTCAGCTGAAGCTGCTCTCAACTGTTAAGACACTGGATAAAGGAGTTAACTCTTGAATCTCCAGATTCCTTCAAGGATTCACAGCCTCTGTCCTTTGATCATTTCAAATGACCTGAACCAGAAGAATGTTCTGTAAAATGGGAAATTTCACATTCTGCTCAAGTCAGCCAAAGCTGTAGCATTTCTCTCATCAGTGAGAGTGCCTGTAATGCAGAGGTTAGGCAGGACCTCTCCCTTCTGCTAAGACTTTGATCCTGGGTAACGTTTCCTTCAGTGTCAGCAGGAGTCTTCTCAGAGCACTTTGTTCCACAGCTTTTCCTAAGAGAGAGTTCCAGTGAAACATCACTGAGCTGTGATCGCATCTCATCATTCTCTGCTCATCTGTTTCTTGAACGGGCATTTTCCTCTCCCTGGGTCCATTTCTTTCCAGGTGCCTAATTCCTGATTTACTATGAACATAAAGGGAGAATCTTTTGCTCTCCAGCTGACCACAATACCATTAAATCATCTTGAAAATTGTCGAGCAAGTGCAGAACCCCCTCTGCAAAAGCTCTGTCATCAGCTTTGCCCTGAGGAGGCTGAAACACCTCATTGTCGAGCCTAATGAGGGACCCATGCTCCGGGTGCTGCACGGACCTCGGGAGATGTAACAGATGAGGGAACAGAGCAGACTTGAAATTCCCAGCTGATACTCTTAATCAGGCAGTTTGGATCCTGGAGGAAATGAGTCTGAGCCTGTGTAATTCTTAGATAACCAGAAGTCTGACCTTGTTCTGTGAAACCCTGCAAATGTCCCACTGACTTTAGAGAAGAGCTTCTGAAGGGGTGGGCACAGGCAGGATCTGACTCACCCTCTGCCAGAAGCAGCATTACAGCACCTGAGCTCTGTTAATAAGGCGAAAATAGTCCAAATTTTTCCATGCAAAAATGTCTCAGTAATGTAAATGATATATCACATATATATATATATATATATATATATTAACCTATATATGACCACTGCACAGCCTGTCATTATATTTTTATACAGGGAGTTTCTGGTGGTGTTAAATTGAGATATCAATTCTCATATTACCAAGATCCTAAGGTAAAAATATCACATATAACAAATGCAAATATTGCACGTTTTATTTTTATGATACTTGAATGCTGAAAACAATTGCAAGCAGATAGTTGTTGGCCTAAATATTTTAATAATCTTAAAATAAGGAACATTTTATTCCATTTTGTATTTTTTTTGAGCTGATCTTCTTTTAGAGAAATATATTGAGCAGTCCCTGTGAAGATTTGTTGTACTGAGAAGATTTGTGACAATCTTTTAGTGCAAGCATACAAGTTCCTCATCAAAGTGGGTTTTTTTTCCTTTGGGTAGGCAGAAATATTATGCAGGGATGAAAGCAGAGTAGCTAAATTTGTGTCTAAATTTGGCTTGCATTTTTAATTATTTATAATATAGACATGCACAATAGTGCCATTGTTTTCTTCTATATTACAGGCAGCTATAAATATGTAGGGGAATTCACAGAAAAAAAAAATCCCTTCAGGATATTCCATATGATTAAAAAAGAGATGAAATTTTGCCCCTGTATTTTTTGCTCTTCAAAACAAGAAGATTTAGTTGTGCCACAAAAATTCATGACCTCTCTACGGGTCAGCTAAAATGTCACTTAAAGCCCTCTCACCCTGATGATTCCCTCTAGATGTCCTTACAGTGCCTGACTTTCCTCTGCCAGGGTGATACCAGGAATAAACTGACCTTCACAAGATCAGAGAGATTCAGTTTGTGAAGTGCTGGGGGACAAAGGGGACGTATGTGAGATATAAAACAAAATGGTATCTGCAAATGGGAACAGTCATATTTCCCTTGGGCAGCCCTGGCAGGAGCCTGCAAAGACCTTCAGTACAAAAGAGATTAGAGTTTTCAATAGCATAAATAATCCTCTGGACAAGAGACAAAATCATTACTGTTATCTGGTAAACCTTTATTTTGAGGGGAGTATTCACTTCCTACCAGCCTGATTTACTTATACACTCCGAAAACCTATCCACATGCAAATTCTCCCCGTTTCTCATTTCCTTGGTGGTTCACCTACACAGACGCTTTAAGCAGAGAGATGAATGGGAAGGGTTGACTGGAAGATGCAGATCAATGTCTGTCTGAAGAGTGTGGTTAAGAGGTAATGGCTCTTCCTGCCACTCGGAGCTGACCCCATAAAAATCCATGTCAGCCAACCCTTGCAGCCTTGAGTGGGGCTGCAGTTGAGCTGGCTGGGAGCCACACACTGACACAGGGAAGGCAGTTGCTTTCTGTGGCCTCAGCGTGTGCTAGGAGCTCCTACAGCACCATGGAGTCCCCCCAGAGATTGCAGCTGGTAACCTCCACGTGGCCCCACTAACTCGGGCTCTCCTGTCCCGGTGTGACCCCGACCCCACGGGCTCATTCAGCAGTGAGACACAGTCGTGCAGTCCCCCGGGTGCTCAGCTCCCTGAAGGGCAAAGATCCAGCAAAGAGATGATGTGTGGACTTCCAGCCTCGGCTCAGCCCTGAAGGATGCAGGAGAAGACAGGGATGCTCCTTTGGGAGCCTCATGGCAGTGACTGGATATCCCTGAAGGGCAGCACTGGGAATACGAGCTGTGGATGTTCCCGAGTCCTTCCTCAAGCCTGGCCCTCCCATCGACCATACGGGGAGAGAGGCAGTGAACACCCTTTTGCTTCTGCCCTTTTATACAGGCACATAAAAATCCATCCTGTATCCCTTCACAGGAGTAACGTATCTCTCAGGAATGGAGAAATTTGGGGTTTCTCTGGAACCATGGGATCAGCTACGATAAGATTGCACATAAATATAGCCAACAAATAAATGAACAGCTCTTGAGCTCCTTCCTTCCCCCAGCTCTCCCCTTTTCCCTAGCTTTGGAGGCACAATGGATTTCCGTGCTGGCGAAGGCGCCGGAGGGGAGGTTTTGCAGGGGGAGCCCCAGGGAGGTGCTCAGACTTCCCCGGGAGGGGGGACAGAGCCCAGCGCAGCCTCGCCCCTCAGGGCAGAGCCGCTGGACCCCCGGGAGCCTCCCGGGCTGTGCGGAGGGAGGAGAGGAGAGGAGAGGAGGGGGCTGCGGGGCGGTCGCGGAGCGGGTGGGAGGGGACAGGCGGCGCCGGCGGGTTTATAGGGCGGCGGCGGCGGCGGAGAGCGGTCCCAGGCCGGAGCCATGCGGGGCCGGGGGCTGCTCTGCGGCATCGCCCTCTCGCTGCTGCTGCGGCCGCCGCCCCGTGAGTGCGGGATGCCCGCTCCGAGTGCGGGGTGCCCGGCCCGGGGCTGCGCGACAGCGCCAGAGCTGCGGCTGCGGGAGCGCCCGGGGAGGGAGGGTGGGAGGATGGATGGATGGATGGATAGATGGATGGATGGATGGATGGATGGATGGATGGATGGATGGATGGATGGATGGATGGGTGGATGGATGGGTGGGTTGCGGGATATTCCTGCTTTTCCTGCAACCTGCGCAGAGCTCCCTCTCCTCTCCCGCCCCGGCTTCGTGCTGCCTCAGCCCGGGGTGCGGAGGGGCCGGGGATGCTGAGCCGCTCCCCTTGTCTCCGCAGCCGCGGCCGCTGAGGTGCGGCCCCAGCCCGAGGTGGTGGTGCCGCGCTGGGCAGCCCCGGGTGGCCCCGGCAGCCCCAAGGTAGGTCGCGCCCAGCGCCTGGGTTTCTGTTTTGCGTGCAGACCTACCTTCGCGGGGCAGGGGATGTCGCGGGTAGCGCAGCACCTGGCGACGCGCGGTTTGGGTTTGTTAAGCTGCGAGGATGAGCCAGGAGCTGCCACAGCTCCTGCAGATCGCAGGAAGGAAAGGCTGCGAGAGCTGGCTGGCGCATCTGGGATCTGCATCCACCCTGCCCTCTGCCGTGCTTTAAAGCCTCGATCTGTATCTACCTGATCTGTGTCTGTGAAAGGGGAGCGGGGCCGTACGACCGGCGGCGTTTAGGGAACAGCTGGATAGAAGAATCTGCTGTAGGAGAACATAAGCCCAGAAAGCCATCTGTGTCCTGCACTGCATCAAAATAAGTGTGACCAGCAGGTCAAGGGAAAGGATTCTGTCAGGATCCTCTACTCTGGTCAGGTGAGACCTCCCAGTGCTGTGTCTGGGATCCCCAACAGGATGATGTCTGGAAAGATATCATCCTGCTAGAGCCAGGCCAGGGTTGGGCAGTGAAGATGCTCCAAGAGCTGTAACACCTCTCCTGTGAAGACAGACTGAGAGAGTTGGGGTTGTTCATCCGGGAGAATTCTCTTGAAAGACCTTGTAGCACCTTTTAGTACCTAAAAGAGCTACAAGAGAGCTGGAGAGGGACATTTTTCAAGAGTGTGGAGTGACAGAACAAGGCAGAATGGCTTTAAGCTGAAAAAGGGCAGGTTTAGATTAGATATTTGGCAGAAAGTTTTGACTGTGAGGTGTTGAGGCCCTGGGAGAGGTTGCCTAGAGAAGCTGTGGATGCACCATCCCTGGATGTGTGCAAGGCCAGGCTGGATGGGACTTGGACCAATCCTGCCTAGTGGAAGGTGTTCCAGCCCAACGGCATGGGGATAGAGCAATGTGATCTTTAAGATCTCTTCCAGCCCAAACCATTCTCTAGTTCTGTGAATCCCAGCTGTGAGGGTGTTTCACCAGGAAAGAAAAGCCAACCAGCAGCTCAGGTGGGTTTGGCTGTGTCTCAGACACTGTATGTTAATTCAGATCTCACCCCTGCTGCTGTTCCATGGGGGGGATGAAGTGATGTCTCAATAGACTCCAGACTGAGAATTGCAGAGGTCCAGACAACATCAAACACAAAATACAGTTCAGCTTCCCAGGCTTGGTGCTGTTGCAATCAAGAAGTAATTGCAGTTGCGCGATCAACAGAAAGAGGAAAGTCCACAGGGTGTTTTTTACATTGTGAACCAAAAAAAGGGAAGATCAGCATTATGAAGACATACCATTTTTCATGAATATAGTGGTGTTATTTGGAAATTTATTAATGGGTCTTTTCCATACAATGAAACTGTCTAAAACTTATCATTGTGTCCTATTACACACAAAAAACCCTACAATGACTCTCCCATGGTCTTAATTCTTTTTAAAATGCCCTTGTGATACTGCCTGCAAGTTTTGGTTCTGTTATTGATAGTGATGCAAATGCATCTGGAGAGCTTTTCCCCTTATATAAATTTGCTGGGTCTCAGGGGTCACACTTGGTTTGTTTCAGGCGAGTTCCCATTGGCTCTGAAATGAGTGTTAGCGAAGCTTATATACAGCTGAACTATTTCATTTACACAGCAATTGATGGACTGAAGCAGTGGGATTACTGAAGGAGAAGGGAGGGTGATATTAGTAATAATGATGTTTGCACAACCTTTGTGAAGAGATTTTTTAGTGATGGAGACCCTCAGCTATGGGCAAGGCAACCTTACACTGCTTTCATGTTAGTGAGGGAAGCACAGACCTACCCTGAGGTGAACTGAGCACCTGTGATTTAGTAAAAGAAGCTCTTCCTCTTGCAATTATCCCTTTTTGTATGTCCTAAATGTATTAACTTGTTTTGCATCATCTGCGTGGGCCTGATGCCACATTCTGGAAACTGAAGGAAGGATGAGCAAAACCCAGAATATGAGCAGGGAGCTGATGAAAAGAGATAGTTGTATTTGCTGAAATGGCAAGTGAGCATATCTCTGGGCTGACAGAACATCCCATTCAGTCAGCCTTGCTTTCTTCCACTTTTAGTGTTCTGTTCTGCAAAGTCTTCTCCAACACTGATTTAGAAAGTACAATGGGTTAATAATTTCTCCAACCCTCATGATTTCTTTTTTTCTTCCAGCTGAATAAAGTGCATTGTTATATTAATATGAGCTATTTCTCTTCTGGGGAATTTGTTCGTCCATTTTCTTTACAAGAAAGCATTCAGACTTGGAAACCCCAAGCTGACTTTACATAGTGGTTCTGCTTTGAGGGAGGTAAAACTGCAGACCTCAGAGCCTCTTCTAGTTGCTCTTCTAAAAATTCTGTTTTATGCATAAAGTCTCTGGAATGATTCTTTTTTTTTAAGTTTTGGGGTTAGTATAGGCATTTGCCACTGCTCTAAGAAATTGGGGTGCATTCTGCTCAAACCAGCAGGCCCTGGGGAGGCCTGAAATACTGTCTGTGCAATGGCTGGAGTCTGGAGGCATCCAAGGGTCCCTGTTCCCTGCTTTTTACTGGCACTTTCTTCGAGTAAAGGAACAATGTGAGAATCTCTGGAAGAGGCACAATTCCTCTCATCCTGGAAGAGGCTCCTAAAAATGTCTTTCTGCTGTGACAACAAAGGAAGCCTTGATTAACTAGCTCAGATATTTGACTCTTCAACCTCTGGGACAAGCTGGGATGTCCTGTGGTGCTGTGCTGAGCCCAACCTACAGCAGAGGGAGGTGCAGGGAACTCTTCCCATCCAACTGCACCTCCAAGCACTCCAGCACCAGGCCTTGTTGCCTTGCCTGAGCACTTCATTCTCCCTGAAACACCAGGTGGTGTCTCTAGCTCAGGTACAGCACCCCAGCAGATGCCTGTACTGCTTCCTGGCTCTGCATGGCTGTGCTGTGGGATGCAGCAGCGTGCCTGGAGCTGGGAGCCACCATGGTGCATCCCTTCCCTTCCCCATCACTCCAGCTCTGAAGTAGGAGGAAGGCAAGGGGTGGTTTAAGGTCAGCTGTTTTCCAGTTTGTGTTTGTGGATGTGATAATAATTATGATGCATGAGTAACAGGCACCCTCTCTCTTGCACGCAGCATCCACTCCGAGCTAAAGTTACAGTAAAGGCAGAAGGCCAGGAGCTCGTCTTGGAACTGGAGAAAAATAGGTGAGTGTGCTTGTGCCCTGCACTGTGATCCCACTTAAATAATGAATAAGAATTACAGTGAGATCAACAGGAAAACCTCCACTGACTTCAACAGGGTTTTGATAAAGACAGGATGTGGAAGTCCTTTGCTGGATTTCAAGGTTATTCCGAGTCCCCTCAGATGTTAATCAGCCAAGCAGCACACTATAGCAGAGCTTTGTCAGCAAAAAAAAACAGATAGTGACCTGGCCCTCAGTGTGTAAACTCATTTTTGCATCATAATTCTTCCTACATTAACTGGAAAATGTTGCTTATATGAAGCTCCCTATTTACCAAATGGCTCAGTGCTTTAGAGTCAGTGTGACTCTAATGAGGATTTCATTTGCTGTGATCCAAAGAGGTCCTGCTCTGCTTCCTAGGAGAAATGATCTGACAGTTTCAATTCCATTAGTGCCCTTCATGCTAAAGCAGACTGAAAAATTGGTTTTGCATTAGCTGAAATACAGCCTCCTCTCAGGCATGTGAGAGCAATGCTGTGTGCTATCATAGGATGTGATGCATGTTGAATTCAGCTGAAGCTGCAGGAGATTAAGGTAGGGAGAAGGATTCTGGTCTGGAGGCCACCCCAGAGCCCCTCTGCTCTGTGAGTACATTGTGGAATAGCAGCTGGGAATTTAGCTGTAAAGAGCTTGTCTTTGCTCAGCAGTCCACTTGCACTGTTTGTGTTTCATTTATTTTTAAATGGGTTTGAAGGTTTATCTATGGAAATACAGCCAAATGTTTGTCTTCTAGAATCAGTAGGAATAATAACCTTGGAATAATGACCCCGTTTATATTTTAAATGTATTTTATGGGCATTCCAACCGCAGAGATTGAGAGCTCAGCTTTCCTCCTGAAAGAGTGAAGTGTCAGAAGATCTTATTAGTTCTGATGGCAGTGCATAAGCCTAAATGATATTCAGGATGTTTTGGAGGAAAACCAGATTTTTTTTTGTCACTGTCTGCAGTAAAGCCTGAAATGTGATGGCTGATGGAAGATGAATACCTCCTATGAGGTGTTTTCTGTGAAAAGTCACAAAAGCTACTGAGAGTTCCAATGCTGCAAAAACTGGGTGCTTTTCACAGGCAGTCATGCACCTGTGTAGAACTAAACAGAAACAGCTATAAATTATGTGGTTTTTAGCATGTTTCAGCTGGGAAAATAAGGCCAGGCATCATGAGCACTGCTAAGCCAGTCCTGTCTGGAGGAATAGCTGCTGCTGACGACAGTGGTACCATGCCAGGTCTGAACTGAGCCTGGAAGCAGCACAGCCTCTGATGCTGCTGGGGGTCTCCTGCCAGGACTGCCAGGTCTTGCTGATTCTGCAGTTGCTATGCAAAGGTGAATATTTCTGGCACAGCAGAAGCTGTCCAGAGAAAGGATCCTTGCTGAGTTGATCTGTTTGGGCTCCAAGCACAGTGATGTAAGCTCCAGGTGCTCACGGGAGCGGTGCCGTGCTATTTCCAGCACTGAAAAACCCTTTGCTGGTGTTAGTAAACAGAGTTATAATAATAGAAGGTTCCTATTGTGTTTATTTCCTGAAATGCATTTTCATTCATTGAGATGTATACACACAGGCTTGGAAGTGTGTGCACACACTTCCACTGCAGGATGGGCCTCCTTTACAAGTGCTGATGAAATACAGCAACTGGTTTGGAGTCCTTAATTTTTATTTTCAGTGGAAAATGCAGGTGATTCATAGATAGCAGTGCTTCATGTGGGAGTCTTGCCAGGCCTCAAGTCCTTGCTCAAGAAAGGTGATGGTACAATCACAAAATGCAATTAGTGGAAAGGCTCTACTTCTTAGTGACTTGTGAAAGTGCTGAAGTAGTTTGGAGACTTCAATTAAAAGAGGAATGATGAAGTCCCTGGGAGCCCTGTGTATTTATCAGCATCCATGCAGCACTTCTAAGTGGAGGCAAACCTCTCCTCGTTGAAGAGTGTGGCAAGGCAGAGCCCAGCCTGGCCCCTCACATTCCCAGCCTGGGGTTGCTCCCCAGCACCCAGGAGCTCCTCACTGCTCTTGCTTGTCTTACAGGGGAAGCTGAGGTTCTGGATGAGGTTTGGGTGCTGAGTAGCTGCAGCATCCAGGACTTCTTCTGGGAAGAGTTTGTTGCCCAGGCAGCAGGAGAGAAAGGGAAGTCCTCCGAGTGGGAAGTGTCCCTTCAAAGCTATACAAAACCTGTAAGCTCCAGGTTGCAGATTCACATGACAATGGGCATAAGAGAACTGCAGCTTCAAGGAAGGTACTTGAGGCTCCTTTGACTAAAATAAGCCTCAGAGTACTGGGCCATTTAATTGCTCCAGTTTAGAGGAGCCTTTGGAAACCAGCTTTGCTGCTGATGTTGGTGCTGTGCTCCCCCTCTGTCCCTGGGCTCAGCCCAGGGATGTGAATGCACCCACCTGCCCCACATTTTACTCTTGTATCCACATCTCAGACTCCCATTTCATTCAGGGAAAGCATGAAATGATTGGCATAATTTGGGTTTGGTTGGGATATGATTTACCTGGTGGTTCCCAAAACTAGAAAGGAGATATGCCAAGCCACTGAAACTGCCTCAGGTGATATTCTTGGTGGACTAGGCAGCCTTGTTGCACATTCCCCACTCTCCTTCCGGAGAGACAAGTAATAAAATGACTTTGATAAGCGGGGAAGTGTCATAATCTGTACTTTGTTAGGGATGCAGTAGCTTTGGAAGAAACATCTTAGTTTCAATATATGGAAGAAATGTTCACACCATCCAATTTCATATTCCATATAAAAAGGACAAAGTGTTCATCCACAGAGGTGAAACACAGAAATTATTGCATATCTTGCTTCAGAGCTGTGCCCAACCCAGTGTTTTGTAATAAGCTCATCACACATCTGCATTTGGGCTTCATATATCTGTGAGTACAATTATTGCATTAGGAGTTAACATAACATTGCATTATTTCCTGTCCAGGAATTTGATAAGAAGTCAGAAGCACGCTGGAGTTTCAAGCAGAGTTCATGACACACTAACATTTCAGGATAATGACAAAATATATCACTCAAATGACTCTGGCTTGTTTTAAATGACTCAAATCCATGTCCTGCAGCTGTGGGATTGGAAAGCTCAAAACTGCACAAACAACAAATATATGGAGAGTTGCCTATAAAGCAGCTTTAAATTTGGCTGGGGTTTAGGAGCGGAAGAATCTGAGTTGCAAACCTTGGATGAAAAGTGACTTTTTTTAAAACGCATTTGCATTTGTTAATAAAAAGCAGCTTTGAGCCAAGCAGGGACAGGCTGAGAGCCTCTCAATGTGTGTGGCAGCACTGCCTGGTGAGAGCCTCTTCTTAGGGAAGAGGAGAGATCCCATTTGCACTGCAGAAACCTGCATGGAGTTTGTCTTCTCACCTCAGTGAAGGAAAGGGAGCAAAAAGATCTCTCCTCTCCTCTCCTCTCCTCTCCTCTCCTCTCCCCTCCTCTCATGGGAAGAACAGACCTGGGAAAGGCCCTCTCAGCTGCCAAGGGTATTGGGGGCTTCTCCAGGGGTTGTCCCTGCCTGTGGGTGAACCCCTGGGACAGCCTGGGGCTGTTTCAGCTCCTTATTCAGGCCACTGCAGTGGGGACAGAGCCCCAGTGGAGATGTGCAGGAGCTGCCTGAGGAGGCAGCAGAGGAGGTGCAGAGCTCATCTGCTCTGACCTCAGGAGCCAACAGAAAGTTGTTTTTAGGCCACTCTGATAGGGAGCAGTGTCATTTCCAGGCTCTGCTGGCCCCACCTGGGTAGGTGACAAGTGCTTCCCCCCCAGCCTGATGCTCTCAGTGGTGCAGTAAAAGATCTGCGTGTCACTCGTATTCCAGTGCTTCCTGCTCTTGCGCATTTCCAGGGCCTCTCCTACCAGCTGAGTGAGGAAGTTGCTGCCCATTTCTGAGCAGGAAGGATATATGAGATTATTCCTCTGATGGGCTACACTTCATCAGTGTCTAATGGGCTTCCTTCATGGGCAGGGGTTAAGGGTTATGCAAAGGGGGGAAATTGAATTTATCCTGCTCTACCGACTCTTGGAATCATCAGAAAAGCTGGGGTGGGACCTGGAAGGCCACAGCTGCTTTTCAGTTTCCTGATTCCTCTGTGGGATATTCAGTGATTCCTCTGTGTGGGGCAGAGAGAAAGAGACTGGGAAATGGGGCCTTTTAAATCTTTTGTGCACTGATTCATTATCAGCCAGTTTTCCATTTATTTCATTTCCTTTTTCCTCTCAAGGCAACCTTTATGGTTCCTATTGGTAAGCCAAGGGTCTATGTGGCAAATCCTACTTGGGTCCTGTGACTTAATTTACACTGCAAATGTGGCAGATGATGTGGGTGAGAGAAGGGGATATAGAGTCTTCAGTTTGTGATGTTTTCCCAGGCCTTACAAATGGCTTGTTTAGTTCCACCTCAATAGCTGGGAAGTCACTTTTTCCTTCCAAACTGCTGTGTTTACACAATGAACATGTTCTTAGCAAAAGCTCTAGAGGAAGGCAGCTTAAGAGCTCCAGGACTCATCTCGATGGAACTCACCAAAAAGAAATAAAAAAATGAATTTCATTGGTTTTATGAAGTGCCAGGTTTTGACTGCAGTATTCCAGAGGCTTGAAATCTCGCATTTCCCACTAGTGGTGGATATGGAAAGCAGGCCTGCCTGCTGTGTTGTCATGAGTCATATGTTGGTGGTGTTCAAGATGGGGCCACTTCAGGTTTTGATAATAAATTCTGGCTTTAGGGAACATTTAAGTGACTGACAGGCAAGAGTTCACATTCCCCTTCTTACCCTACTTGGATCCTGTTGAGAGGCAATGGACCACAAATTGTAGATGGAAATCTCATGTCAAAAGTTTCTTGAGAAAATCAATTCCCTCCACCCCCAGATGCTGGCAGCCTGGCTGGACAGATTTATTGTGATTTGAGGAAAGGGACAGGGAAAGACATGTGAGAGAGACTGCAGGCTTCACTTCTCTTGGTCCCATGACTGAAAAATCAATGTCAGTGTTTCTCATGAGAGCTTCATGGACCATTTGGCTTTTGTTTTTTGGGAGGAAATAAAAACCATGTCCATCTCCTAGATACTGCTGGGTGTTTCTAAACTGGCAGCTGTCCAGGCAGACTAGCCCCTCTATAAAATGAACCCAAACAAGGTTGCTGATGGGACCAAATTATTAAAAGTCCTTCTTGCTCTAATTAGTAAGAACATCAGAATGCTGCTGGGGCACTCTGGGCGCCTGTGGGTGATCTCAGGCTGGTGCAGCTGAGTGTGTTCACGGCAGCCCTGAGCTCCTCTTAGGCTTGTGCTGACAAGTGATGTTTTATAGGCAAAACTGCTCCCATTTATCAGAAAAATAGGGGCGAGGTTCTCTAGAGCAGCTGAGAAATGCGTACTCTGTCAAGAGGACATGGTCCTGTGAGCAGGGCCTGCTTTCCTTCTGCTGGTTTTGGGAGTGTTTGGGTGTGCCGTGCAGCCCCTCTTCCCCCAGCTGATTCTCGGCTCCTCAGCAGCGGCCAGATGAGCTGAAAGCCACGTCCTTTCCCTGTCCCCAAGTGCCACAGGGGCAGCTGCCTGCCAAGAGAGCTGGGTTTGCCCCGAGCCCTCAGCCTGCCTCTCCTGTTGAGAAGCATCTCAGGTCACGAGTGAAGCGTGTGACCCCCGTGGCACAGCGTGCCAGCAGAGCCTGGCTGCCCTGTGCTGTCAGCTCAGGGAGGAGGGCTCTGTGTCAAACAATGATATCATTGACAGGCTGAGGGGACCAGCACGGCTCCACGACGGCCATCAGCAGGAGCCGGCTCAGGCCATCTGTACATTATGGCATGGAGCCACTCTCCCTGCGTTTGGCTTCCTCACTTGTATTCAACCTGGCTCCCAAGGCTTTCCGGGGAACAAATCCTGCCAAGAGCAGGCTATTCCACCCTGAGCTTGGAGGCTGAGCTGGGTCTTGGGGATTGACTGATCTTGCCGAAAGCTGGTCCCTGTTGGAAAGGTGGGAGGCCTCTCTAGAACGTCCCAAGCGCTCGTGTGCAGCTTTCCCTGGCCCCAAACCCGCTGCAGCTGCTATCGAGCTTTAGCAAAGGAGGGTGCTCCCATCCCAAACCAGCTTTTTCTCTGACTTCATCAATTCTTCATGCTGATAACTCCTCTAATGAGACATTGTGCTGCCTTTTAGGAAGATGATGTGTGCTAGTGATCTGCCAGCTGCCTGACTGGATCTCAGAAGCCTTTAAGTGATGTTATTTTGCATCCAGACTTTTGCAGCTTCAGCGTGAGCTGCTGGAGAAGTGGTCACTGAGGCATGTAATGTAACTGAGAAGAAAGAATCAAACTGTGCCATTTTTCCCAGACTTTCCTTCTCCAACAAGGAGGTGAACTCTGTGTTCTTATGGAAACTTCCATCAGTGCTTTGCAGGGCTGAGCTCCCCTGAAATCAGCTGTTCAGCCTGGCAGGGATGTTGTTCTGAAATGATGTCAGAGAAGGTTTTGGGGTATGGGTACTTCTCTGCTGTTTATCCAACAACTGGTACATGTGAAAAAGAGAGTCAAGACTGGCTGATAACTCTGGTGAACTCTTGGTGACAAGAAGTTTTGTTTGCTGTTTATTTACAGTTTGCTGGAAAGCTGGGTGCTTGCTAAAGGAGTAAGTTGGGCTGAGAATGAAATTTTACAGGCTCAAAATAAGACACCAAGGGTGTTGCAAGATGTGTTGTTTTTCCTCTTTCTTCATCCTGCCATCCCCACCACACCCTGTGCAATCCCCTGTGACAGCCCTTTCTGGCAGTGCTGCAAGAGCCCCAGGGCTCCCCTCCATTAAGGCTGGGAGCTGCCTTCAAAACAGGACTTTTCAAGCCCAGAATAAGAAACTGGACTTTTCTTAGGGATCCTGTGGTGTAGAGCAGGAGTCAACTGGTGCAGAGAGGCTTGGAAGTTGCAACACGGGAGATGTCACAGGCTTTCAGTTGAGCAGCTGCATGAGCGTCCCTAAAAATTCAGGCAAAGCTCCTTAATCCACTCTGGGAGGGGCTGGAGGCTGAGCGTGCAAGTGTGAAGGGATGTGCGCCCCTCTTGTGCTGTGTGTCCTCACCCTGGGCTCTGGTGCTCAGCACCAGGGCTGGGCAGGAGTCACAGCTCTGAGGAGCCTCCTGGGCGCCGCTGGAGGGGAGATCAAGTGGCTGTTCATGGCTAATGCTTTCCAAGAATAAAGGAGCAGGAGGAAAACACAAGCGTGCTTGTTTGGGAATGAAACAAGCGGGCTGTGCAAAGGCTCAGCTACTGGAAATCCACGGGCTGGTGTCTGCCTTTAATAGCACAGGGCAGATCACACTGCTTCACTGTCCGCCCCTGACACAGACCAGATACCTGCCAGAGCATTGCTCAAGGCAATTTCCTGCGAGTTAATGCAATCTGTTGATTAAATATTTGTTTCTTGCACCCTTTGCTGAGCAAGCTGCTGCGGTCAGGGAGATGAAGGGAGTTATGTTCTGTGGGTTGTTGCTTATCTTGGGTTTACAGACCTGGGACAGCTGAACAGCAGCAACCTCTGATCACTGATAGCACCTGATAAGAATTTACACATCAGAAAGACACAAAATGAGCTTTTCTGGGCTGTGCTGAACTTAAAAGTGGAGATAAAAGCTGCTGTTTTCCTGACATCAGATGCTATCAAACACAACAGTGGTACAGTTGTCTGTTGTTAAGCTGTGGGTACTTGTTCAGCTGTCTGAGCCTTTGGGTGCCAGGTGGGTGAAGCACTTTCAAACACTTATAAAAGGTTTCGTTTCCTGTTGTTCTGGTGTAATTTGATTAGATATCAGAGGCACCCAGCCCCTTTTTTAAACAGAGATGTTTTTAGGGTTGGTAAGATCTGACTGACAGGGACCAGAAGCCAAGGTGGAAAAATCTTTGTGTTTGCTTGTGATACAGCTTTTTTCATCCAGCTTAAAGAAATAAGGCAAAGAAAAGAAGAAAACTTTTTTTCCTACTTTCTAGCAGTTTAGTTCTAAAATCTGGCACATGACATGCTTTTAACAGGGATGCAAAGGGATTGAGCTGCAGCTGCATCTGACAACACATTGCCCAGGGTGCATGTGGTACCCTCGTGGGTGGCATTTGTGGCACTTTGGTGGCCTGACAGCACCGTGGGGTTGCTGCAGGAGTGTTTCATCAATAGGGCATGTTCTGTGATCCTTTTCCAACTTTTCGCAAGACAAACTATTGTTTTTTAAAACGGCTTTAAACCTACATTTTATGGCTGCTGAGATGGACACAGGATATGACCTTCTTGGTTTGGCCCAGATTTTGACTTGCTGTACTTTTTACATCACTGTTTAGCAAATGCAGATGTTTAAAAAGAAGGAGAAGGCTGTTTCCGCTGGAACAAAATCAAAATGCTTTTTATTCAGTGCACAGGAGCTCCTTTTATAGACTTTTGGTCTGATCCTGGGTTGAAGACAGGGACAATATTGTGTATATGAGTATGACATGAACAAATTCAAATTGGGGAATCAGCATTTTCCTATAAAAATGATGTGAACTGACTTCTGGGCAGCAGTTGAAATGCAGATACAGATTGATTTACGATTGTACTCAGATTTGGGCACTGGAGACAGTCTGGGTTTGAGCTAAGGACTCACATGAGCACCCAGATGTGTCCTGAGCTGACCTGTGTTGTGTTTGCTATGCTGGACTTGGTGCTTTGAATTTAATCCTAGCATCTCTGGGGCATAATTTGGCAACAGAAAGAAAACTCTGCACAGAGACTTGTACCCATTAAGGGTCAGTGATTAGGTTGGGATGCTGAGTCTTCAAAAGTCCTCATGTAAAAATTGAGTTGCTCCCTTGCAGCTGTTGGAATTGGATCTTGGTGCCTAATTGAACTCAGAGACAGGCTCTCTGTTATTGTTTTAATGTAATAAATGGCTTAAAAGAGCACTTAAATGGCTTGTGGGGCCCATCCAGGGGCGGATGTGTCCTGTGAGAGGTGCTCAGCTCCTGCCATGGCAGTGGAGAGATGGAAGTGGCAAGGTCAGCTGTGCTCCCACCTTCTGACCCTCTGCCATCACAGCGTGCTCTGCACAGGTAGCACAGCCCATGGTGATGGTCCTGCCGTGGATCTCATGGCTCCTGGGCCATCAGGAGCTGCCACTGCTCCCTGAACAAGTGTCTGGCAGGAGGGACAGGCTGAGGGCAGAGAGCAGAGAGCGAGCACAGCTGGTGTCCTGTGGATCCTTGTCTCTCACCTGCCCTCTCAGGGTGTTGCAGGTGGTTTCACGCCATGGGTAGAAAGCAGTGACTGCCCCAAATCCACTGCAGTGGTTCGCAGCAGCAGGAACATTTACACTGACTTCAGAAAGAGGTGGATCTAGCTGATTTTCCAGCACCCCTAAGAAGCAGAAATCCAGGTCAAAAGAAAGGTCTTACCATCTTGATTTTTAAATTTACTTTTCCTTCACCCCCTCCACTGTGTCTGCAGAAACCTCTTTGCACCAGGCTACACCGAGACCCACTACAGCCAGCGTGGCCGAGCCCAGAGCACCCCCCTGGCCCACACGGTGAGTGCAGAGATCCTTCCCTCCTGTGCCTGCACGGACACCAGGCTGGGGCTTGGAAAGCAAGTGAACCTCTTCCTCCTGAGCCTTTTTTTTTTTTTTTTTTTGAGGGCACAGATCCCCACAGCTTGAAGCTAAAGGGGAGGGCAGTCCAGCTTTCTGATCTGGGAGGTTCCAGTGGGAAAGCTGCTCCATCCCCCAAAAATGGTAAAAACATCTTTCTGTTTTGCCTGAGCACTGTTACACGAGCCAAGGTCAGCTGCCAGCATTGCTCCCCTCTCTCTGGGTGCTGGGGAATTGTTTATCCCTCACACTGCTCACCCTCTCGGTTTTAGTTTTGCCACCCGGTTCCCCAAGCTGTGGACCTTCCCAGCTTTTGGGGAAACCAGCCCCATAAACCAGCTCCTGTTCAGTAAAAACCCCATAAATTTCTGATCTCACACAGGCTTGGCTGGCTCTGCTGCAGCAGCACAAAGAAGTGCATTGGTCACAAAGCAAAAAAAAAAAAAAAAAAAAAATAAAAAAAAAGAGAGATGAAATCCCCATGAGATCATCTTTCCTACTGCTGCCCCGGGGTGAGGGGAAGGGATACAATGAATATGTTGGCGTTTCTGCCCCAAAGCCTCCTTGTCCCAGCCAAGGCTGCCTTTGTCTCACCAGCAGCCGGGTCCGGGGCTGCCCCACTGCCCGCGGTGTCACCCTCCCTTGGGGCCCGACCCAGGGCCAGCTGCCACCGATGGGCAGCTCCTGTCACATGCAGAAAGCTTTGTGCTGCGAAGCCATCCGAGTCCTTCCCTTGGGGGTTCGAAGCTCTCCGTTTTCCCGGCAGCCGGGAGCTGCTCGATGCTCCGGCGGCGCACGGCGGCTGGAAGGGCGGCTTTCGCCTCGGACCCCCAGAGATTTCGCGGTGATAATCTGCAGCGGGAGGGGAACAATTGCCGGAGCGTCGGCGACGCCTAAATACGGCCCGTGTGCCGTGCCCATGCCATTCCTGCCCCGCCAACCCTGCCTCCCTCTGCCTTGCAGGACCACTGCTTTTACCACGGCGTCGTGCGCGGCTGGGAGCACTCCAGCGTCACGCTCAGCACCTGCCGAGGGCTGCGGTGAGTGCCTGGAGACGCGGGAATAATCCGGGAATGCCTCTGGGAATGCCCCCGGGAATGCCTCTGCTCACGGGCTGCCACCCGAGCTCTGCTCCCAGCAGCCTGGCTGCCCTGGTTCTCTCTGAGCGGGTGGAGCAGCTCTCAAAAGCCAGCCAACCTGGGCGTAAAAAGGGGCATGTTGGGGAAAATGCAGATATTAGGGTATCCTCAGTAGCCATGGTTCCCAACCAGCTCCGGGACCCTTCCCCCTGTGGTGCTGCCAGTGTGGACTGGAGCAATGACCGAGTTTAACTTGAGCTCACAGCAGCAAAAGGCTCTGGTTGGTGGCTCAGGGCTGCACCTGTCACAGGCAGGGACAGGGCTCACCCATTCCCAGCCCGCTGCTCTACACTTGTGCAGAAACCTTCTCCCGGTCTCTCACAACTGGCAATTTTCTGTGTGTTTTGGGGCAAAGTCTTCAAATCTGAGCTCCCTCCTGGGTTGTCAGCCTTGCTCCCTGCTTTCTCCCCGGGTGGTGTCAGGGCTGTGTGTGTGAAGCGTTTATTTTGGGAGTAATGGAGTCCTTGGCTGGAAAAGGGGGTCTGTATCCTCAGCCAGGAGTAAATGAAGCAGTTTGTTGTGACCAAGGAGCTGCATTCGTTTACACCAGCTCAGGGTTTGTTTCCAAAACATCACACAGGCTTTATTGACATGAGTGGTCATCTGCTCTGGAGCCCGGCTGGAAGCTGTGCTGGTGGGACTGGCTCCAGCCAGGAAACAGCCCCTGCCAAAGCAAACCTGAGACATCTTAGTGAGTGTAGCACAGGCCAAAGGGCCCGGTGAGATAAACAGGACAGCGCAGCCACCTGCGGCTTGCAATAAATACTCCAAAAGCAAAAGCAGTCTCAGGTGTGTCGTGCTTCTGTCAGCCTGTGTTTTCCTAGGCTCTGCTTTCCAGCTCCAGAGGGACAGAGATGTTCAGTGTGCCTGTGCAGAGGCTGCCTGCAGCCCTGAGCTGTCAGTGTCTGCTGGCAGCTCCTTGATATCTCTTTCTGACCGCTGGGGAGGCACAGGAGATGAGCACACGTGGCTGTTCTCACTCTGAGCCTGCACGGCGTGGGTGGTGCCCATCAAGCCACACATCTTCTAGAGGGCATCACACACAGATTTCCAGCTCTCCTGGCTGTAAGATACTCATTGAGAAAACTACAACCATCTGGGTCAGTGCACGACCCAGAGAGAACTCTGCTTTTCCTGTTGACAAAGTCTTCACATTTTTCAGGTCAGGTCTGTTAAAGGCAAATTTCTTCTATTGGTAGAAAATCTTCCACTGCCCCTAAAGATAAAGCTGTAAGTTAAACTTCTCAGGTTGCAGCACATGCTCCAATAGTCTCTAAATGTCTGAGGCCCGCTGAATGGATTTTAACATATGGAAACTGAGGGATTTCCCCCTCTGAACTCAAAATATTCCCACCCTTTTTATTAATGAACTGACTGGCCTGGTAAGGATAAGTGTCTTGCCAGAGTCAGATGTAAGCTCAGCAGCAGAAGGATTTGTTTCTAGTTGCTGTGATAGTAATTAACTTTCCCTTTTATTGCTTCCCATTTCAACAGAGGACTTATCGTATTGAGCAGCAATTCCAGCTATATCTTGGAGCCAGCTCCAGACAGCACAAATCAGCACTTGATTTACAGGGTGGACAACCTGAGGTTGAAGAGAGGAGCCTGTGGCTACCAGAGCACTGGGGATGCAGCTGGAGATTGGCTCAGGGACTTCACAGCTGGGATGAAATCACCAGGCCAGAGGGTGAGTGGGGCTCAGCCTAAGTCCATGCATGATGCTCCAAATATTCCACCTGTTCCCAGCCCCGCTGTTCCCTAGGAGCATAGCTGAGAAAGTGCAATGAAGAACATTTAAGAGGGTCCATAGCAAGCTGATTGTGAAGTAGTTGCTCCAGCAGGGAAGTAAATGAGTGTTGGGGGGCTGTGGTGGGCTGTAGCTGTTCCTGAATCCAATATAGGAACAAAAGGTGGGCTGTGGACCAGCACATGGGCACTCGCTGTAGCTACACTGACCTTGGTTGCCCCAAATCAATCACATTTGGAGGTGCCTGTGCTTGATGGGGTGGGGTGAATGGCCAGTGAGAAACAAACTGGGAAAAATTACCTCTACATATATTTTGTGAAGAGTTTCTTGGAGAATATTGGGGGCATAACCCAATAACCCTGTGTTGCTGCTGCTGCTGCAGGTAAAACGGGAGACTCTGCAGGCTACAAAGTATGTGGAGCTCCTGCTCGTGGCTGATTATGCCGAGGTAAGAAATGGGATTTTTATACCCACAGAGCACTGGGCACAGAGCATCCCACCTGCGGCATCTCCTGGGGCAGGGAGGGCTACTGGGGCTCAGTAAGTTTTCTATTGCAATCTCAATGGTTCTCAGTAGACAGGGAGAGCTGTGCCTTGGTCACTTTTGTCCTGGCAGCCACCGTTGGCCCAGGGAGAGATGCAGATTTGGATGAGGGCTGGGGGTCAGTTCTGGTCTCATAAGGCAGCAGTGGCCAGTCCTAGTTATGGCTGGGAGAGTCTGCCTTCAGAACAGGGAAATTTGGGGGTTTCCAGGAGTGATGTGCTTCTAACTGCAGTACACTTAACCTCTAGAGAAGATAACTGATTATGCTCTGCTCCAAGCTGCTAGCAGATATATAAATAGACATTTTTAAGGCTCCAGATCACAGAATAGGTCTGTGAGAAGCTGAGTGAAGTCAGCAATCCCTCCCCCATCCCCAGCCTGGACGGCAGGCCAGACACTCTGGCAGTGCAAACCACACAGTATTTCACTGATTGTTTAATCTCCAGCACAGACGGGAGCCAGGCTGGTCCTATCCATAATTTACAACTTGAAACTCCAGTAGGGAAAGCCACACAGTGCTCCGGGCTATAATTTTTTCTGAACAAAGCTAAAGAGGCAGAACCTATTTTGGTTTCTCTGTTAGGCAGCAGGACACCAGGGAAACTGAGAAAACACATAATGGCCAGGAGCTGCCATGTGTTGTTCCCCATTTGATCAGACAAGCTGGGACAGAGTCTCACAGTGGTGTTAACTGCCCTTTCTTTGCTGTGTCTCTCATTAGAAGAAAAGCCCCAGGTTTTGTCATCTGTTAAATGAAGATCTGAACATTTTGCCACTTTAACTCTTGAACCAGTTTGCTAAAATTAACTCATTAATTGCCAGGTGGTTTAAATAGGCAAATTAGTTGGATGAGTGAGATGTGATGAGAACTCCAGCAGCCTTGACCTCTGACATGAAGTCCTGTTATCACATTTTTTACCTGGCACATCTGCCAGTTCTTTGTCAGGCCCTGGCTCTGGAGGCACTGATAAGTTTGGGTTGCTCCACTGTGCCACCACTTGAGTAGCATAATGCCGTGGTGTGCCAGGGATAAATTCTGAATATACTTGTACAGGTGGGCCTAAAGTCAGATTCGCAGTACAGGGAGACTTCACTTCATAGTTACCTTCTTATTTCCAGAATAATGTGGCTTGTTTTAACATATTTCAGCTCTTTGTAGTTGCCTTTGTGCTGCCTGACGTGTTCATTTCGTTCAGTTTCAGAAACATCACTTTGACATCGAAGCAACCAGAAATAAATTAGTGGAGGCTGCTAATTACGTCGATAAGGTGAGATCCGGTGTGTGTGAAAGGAGGAAAGCAAGGCCCAGATCATGAAATATGAGAATTAATTGGGCCAGAGGAAGGCTGGCTTTTTGGGAGAGAATAATGTTTTGGCAGTTCTGCACCAGTGACATGGGGAGAGTGTCTGCCAAACAATTGTGTTGTTGCAAATCCAGAACAGAATGGGGAGATTTCCATTCCTTGGAGCCAGAATGAGCACCTTGTGTTTTACTACATCTCTGTAAAAACTGTTTACTAAGTAATGCTTTTAGAAAAGGGACTGAGATATTCACTTGAAATGGTAGAAAACCTGGGAAGTAGAGCTGGAAGGAGCTTTCAGAAGTCATCCCTGCAGTGGTATCTAGTGCCACTTAAACTCCTTCCACCACTCCCTTCACCCCGCTACCCATGAATGCTTCTCCTGTTTGTACTTGGTGTGGGCAGAAGATTATTTCCTTATTCTTCTTAGGAATTTCGACATATTGGAAAATGAAACATGATGTCAGTCTCCAGTCTTCATTTCTCTAGATTATGTCTTTGTCATTCATTCAAATATGAAAGTTCAATGTCTCTATTTCTGTTGCATTTAGGTTTTTGTGTGGTTACACATTTCTGTCTGCAGAGCTCAGCACTAAGCTGAAATACATTTCCAGAGGAAGCATCTTCTCTGGACATGTGAATCTCTAGTAGCAATTAGCAATATATATTCAAGATTTAAAACACAGTAAAATAACTTTGTGGTGCTCATTTTATCGTATCTTTTCTTTTCTATATCTTAGTTTTACAGGGCCTTGAATATCCGGATTGCCTTGGTGGGGCTGGAGATCTGGAATTATGGGGATAAATGTGATGTAACAGAGAATCCCTACTCCACCCTCAAGTCATTTCTGGCCTGGAGTAGCAAAGAGAGGCTGCACAGAAAACATGATAATGCCCAACTAATCACGTAAGCTCATTTCTCCTGTTCCTGACAAGTGGGTTGGGTGGGTGGGAAATCAGTTTGTACCATGATATCCTTCCAGGATTCAAAGTGGCTTTGTGGAAAGCATTCATTCCTAGCCCATCCTGCTGACACACTGAGCCCTGGTGCTGGAAGCCAGCTGATGATGGCCTGTGACTGATGGGCCACTGATCACATCAGGGCCAGTAGCCTGGCCAGCAATGCAGATGGCATTGGAAGAAAAATTTGTAGTAGCTCCCAGATCTCTTTACCTCTTCCATGGAAATTCATACACCAGGATGAGTCAGAGGACCTGTAGTGTTGAAATGCAGATATATAATGCCTTTTCCCTTGTTTTTTTTGGTTGGGTTTTATTCCCTTTAATATTACTGTATTTCCTCTCCATCTGGTCACGTCCTGAGCACAATTTCCAGGGCTCCCATTTCAAAGATGCTGTCAAGGCAGTGCAGAATTCCAGCTCAGAGGCAGGAGCAGAGCATGGCTGCACCTCAGAGGTGTTACCTAGTAGTCTCTCAAGTCCCCAGATCCCAAGCTGGCAAATATCAGGCTTATGGTAAATTAGGCATTCACAAAGAGTACTCAGCTAAGGATCCAGAAATAGTCTTTACTGTGCTTGTTGCAAAGCTCAGCAGGAGCACTTTTTGGAACCAAACCATTATGAAAAATAGGATTGTCTGGCTGGCCCATTAAACAGAGTACCAGTCCAAGACAGACAGACCTCAAGGCTTTGTGGCTCTGCTGTGATGTCCTGCACTGGAAGACACTATAAAGACAGTATGTCCCCCTGACACTGTGCAAGGAGCTGTGCACTGCAGGGTGCATTTCTCTGCCTGCTTCCTCAAGTGCCTCAGTGCCATTTCATGCTCTTTCTGGGTTGATTTTAGGGGTGTGCCCTTCAAAGGTACCACAGTAGGCTTGGCTCCCGTGATGGCCATGTGCTCTGATTTCCAGTCAGGAGGAGTAAACATGGTAAGTAATTGCCAATACCCATTATAAAGCTTCTTGCCAGCAGTGAATACATAGGATAGATGCCTCCTAAAGCCCAGGAAGAAAATATTTCCTGTGAAGTTCTCCACTCACCTGCTTATAGGCAGGAATATCTTCAGTAGATATTTTCTACATGTACAAATGAGACGTTCCCCTCACCCCATTGACCCAGAGGTGCCCAGGACAGGCACAGGTAAAATGCTGATGTGCCTCTTTGACCTTGCACAGGACCACTCTGATAATGCCATTGGTGTTGCTGCTACCATTGCCCATGAGATGGGACACAATTTTGGCATGAATCATGATTCTGCTGGCTGCTGTACCACCCCTGCAGCAGATGGGGGCTGCATCATGGCTTCTGCAACTGGGTGAGTTCATCTTGCAAGGACTCAGGGAGGAATCAATGGGCTTTGTTGCAAGAGCCTTGGTGGAGTAAGAACTAGAAATGTAGAGTGAAAGTGGGTTTGTAGCTGCCCGCTGGAGTCAGTGTTTGTAGACAAAAGATTGCCAGACAAACCCTGGGTCACGGAGCAGTAGCAATTTGCTAATTCCCAAGGAACTGATTCCTGCCTGAGACTGGCCTTAGGTAATGGTAGCATTTAAAAGTGGAGCTCTGAACTGTCTGGCAAAAGAAAAATTTTCCTGTTCCCTTTTCTTAAGAATACTCCCTGGTTTCTGAGAGCCTGTGTTTATCAGAAAAGAAGTCTTTGAGAGAAAGGGGAAGCAAGAGTGGCTCTAGAAGCCCATAGGAATTCAAAATTTGATTTTGGATGAGGAAACATAAAATTTTCTACAATGCAGTCACGAAACACGCCAGACAAACCTATACACTTAAAACCACATTCACCATTTTCTCAAGCCTTCCTCTGTTTGAACAGTTATCTTTTTTTTCATAGGGTTCTTCTTTTATGTGCATAATTTCCTCCAAAACCATTTGGGTGGGAAGTGAAAGCACAGTGGCACGCAAGTGGAGCACACAACATCCACACACATTCACAGCCACACACAGAGGCATTGTGGCAACAGAAATTAATAACTCATGTCACAAAAAACACTCACGTTCTTCAAAATGAGGTAGTAGATAGGAAAAATTAAATATTATTTTTAGCAGTTATTCACAGTCCGAGTGCTGGATTCTCAGGCTTGTTCAAGCAGTTAGGAATAAGCCACAGCTCCAGTATTGAGGAGGAGAGGACAGTCATGCTTGTCAGCAATCAGAGTCAAACGTAACTCAACATATTTTGGTTCTATAAAGTTTATTTTGTAAGGCAATTATATTACTAAACCATCTTGCAGTACAGTCTCACCTTGTCTTCAAATGTAGTGCAGGTGCAGGAAGTCACAGTCTGATTCATCACAACTCCAAGCATTTCAGGGAGAGATCTGTGTCCTTTGGCACTTGTCAGGATTTGCATGTGCTCCTTTTGCTTCTCTAAACCATTGCCCAGACCTGTCTTCATGTTTTTCTACCCTGTCTGTATTCAGGCACCCATTCCCCAAGGTGTTCAACCAGTGCAACAGACAAGAGCTGGAGAAGTATCTGCAGTCTGGTGGAGGGATGTGTCTCTCCAACATGCCAGACACCAAAAGAATGTATGGTGGAGGGAAATGTGGAAATGGCTACTTGGAAGAGGGAGAGGAGTGTGACTGTGGAGAGGTGGAGGTAACAATTGTCCAGATTCAACCATTTGGGGTTTAGTGGGACACAGTGTTTTTATTATGTATTTTGCAAATACGGTTATGTGGTCTGTAATCAGCTTTTCTTTGTGCAGGAGACAAAAATATCTTCCCTGCATATAAATATAAATCAAGGTTCTAAAATATTACATCTGATTTCACAGTGTGTGATACAATCCATCCCAGAACTCAGGGATGGTGTGGTCCAGGGCTGAACAGAGATGATCAAAATTTCATCTAAAAAGGAGATGAAAAAGTGATCTTCGGTCACAGAATCACAGATTCATTTAGGTTGGAAAAAATCTCCAAGATCATCAAGTCCAACCAGTGACCCACCACCATCTTGTGAACTGACCCACAGGACTGAAAGCCATGTCCAGTCATTTCTTGAATACCTCCAGGGACAGTGACTCTACCACCTCCCTGGGCAGCCCATCCCAATGCTTAACAGCCCTTTCAGTGAAAAAATTCTTCCAGATGTTTCAGTTTCATATACAAGTTCACTTTACCTATGGCTCCACTCCTGCTAAGGATGGGGCTTCTCTCAGCACTGCATCTCACTTCTGCAAATCCGTCCTTTGCCTCGTAAGAGAAAAGAGAGCTGGAACCAGCAGCCCAGACTCTCCAGATGAGACGACACCACCCGTTGTGTCCCATCAGCCCATCAGAGGGTGGTTGTGCCGTGCTGGCATTCAGCTCGAGCTGGGTACCATGGGATAACGTGGAGGGGAGGGTGTTACTTTGTGTGTGATTCACTGTGTGCGAGAACACAGCAGTGCCGGCCTCACATCTACCCTGTGAACTCTGCTGCATCTCACTGTCTTCCAGGACTGCAGGAACCCCTGCTGTGACCCCAGGACCTGCTCCCTGAAACCTGGTGCTGAATGTGCCCATGGTAGCTGCTGCCATCAGTGCAAGGTGGGGCCTCTGGGTTTTCCTAAGAGGAAAGGGAATAACAGGTGCAAGTGTGAGGCTGAAAAGTGGAGGCGGAAGGGGAGAAAACATAGCCAAATATGGAGTTTAACTTCTCAGCTGGTTTGATTTCTCTTTTGGTGCAACAGCCATGAGTGTAATCAAACTAGTGGGGTCCTTTCTTCTGGCTGATTAAATCGACTCCTGTGACATCTTAAGATGAGCTGTGAATGCTGCTGGAGTGAAGTCACACTGCCTCTCTCAAACACTGAGGGATAAATCAGAGCTGATATTTCTCTCTATTGGCTCCAGAAGAAATCTAGACAGAGCTCTTGGAGCAAACACTTCCTCCAGGAATTAGGCTGGATGCTGTGCTTGCTCTGAACCCTCTTTTCTGGGGTGCAGATGAATTCCTTTAGCTCAGGTGTTTGCTGAAGAACTGCTGGCAAAGAGTATCGTTTTAAATCTCCATTTTCCTTACAGTGACTGGTTAAAATGTGTTTCTGGTTTTGGGATGAAAGATCTCAAATTTGACAACAAATTAACTCAAATACGAACATGGGCAAACATTTCTCTTAAGCTCATCTTTATGTTTGCACATTGTCATGCTCTTACTGACCTATCCTGAGCTTGGGGAAAACAAATTCCAGAAATGCACCTGGACTCACTTTGAACAACCTCCCAGATGTGTGAGTGCCCTTTGTTCTCCACGTGTGTGGTGGACAAGAGAGGAATGAACTCGTAAGTAAGGGAGGCATAAGTTAAGCATCAGGAAAATGTCTCCAGCAGAAATGACAGCCAAACACAGGAACAAACTTCCCAGCCAGGGAGGGTTTTGAGAACAGATTACACAAACATCTGTCAGAAATGGTTCAGGTAAATTGGATTCTACCCTAGGGTAGAGTGAGACGGATCAGTGTCCCCACGAGGTCTGGGCAGCCTTACATTCTGTGCATGATCTCATTACTACCTGGGGAAGGGATCCAGTCATTAATTTTGTTCTACACAGTTCACCCAGCTAATGAAGTCCCAGAGGCACGAGTCACTGCTGACCTCAAAAACCCTTAGACAAAGAGGACAAAGTGTCACACGCAAGGTTCTGCCTTATCTATAGATACGAAACCACAGAGGAGCCGAGCAATAATTCTGGGTTTTCCCCACTGTCTCTTTTCAGCTGATGTCTCCAGGAACTCCCTGCAGGAAGAGGTCAGGACTCTGTGACCTCCCCGAATATTGCACTGGCGGGTCCCCGTTCTGCCCCCTCAACTCTTACCAGATCGATGGGGCTCCCTGCGACGGAGGAAAGGCCTACTGCTACAGCGGCATGTGCCTCACCTACAGGGACCAGTGTGTGCAGCTCTGGGGGCCTGGTAAGGAACTGCCTGCAGCAAAACGTGCTGTCCTTTGGACCAGCAAATGCCCTACTCCTGCTACTCCTCACCCTGCTGTTCCTCGCCCTGTGCGAGGCAGGAGCACCTTCCATACCTGCTGTCAGTGGCAGAGTCTGAGGAGCCTTTTCTCCTGCCTTACTCATGGGGAGGAGGCAGCAAAAAATTTCCCGTGCTCCGACCATTCCAGAAAAAGGACAAGTGAGTGGTTGGCATGGGGTGAGGTGAAGCAGCCACTTGAGTCTCTTCCGTGCAGGGGCCCAGCCAGCACCAGATGCCTGCTTTGAGAAGGTCAACGCTGCTGGAGACATCTACGGGAACTGTGGGAAAGACATCTACGGGAATTACAGGAAGTGTGACATGAGGTACAAAGCAGAGTGGCAGCCCAGAGCTGCTCATTGGAGAAGACCTTTTTACACGTTACAAAATTATAGGTCAGGAAATAAAATTGATCCATGCACCGGTTCACTCTGCCTCCTGGGAGAGCAGCTGCATCCTTGGGGGACTTGGAGCCCTTACAGCTGAAGCTTTCAGTTCACTATTTTCAAACATCTATTTGATATTCTTCCAAAGCAACAGAAGAGGGGGGGATTTTTTTAATGTCTAAGATAAATGTAGCTTTCCAACTGAGACAAAAATTTTAATCTTACTTCTGATTTTGTTGAGATTGGCCACCCATGGGGACATCCCCCAACCACGGGGACTGTGGGGTTGTACCCTCAGTATCCATCAGACACTGTTGCTTGGGGTAACTCTTGGGAGGTGCCTGCTCATTTAACAATGACTCAGCACTGCTGCTTTGATTTCCATTTAGCGCTCATGTCTGCAGAACATTCAGCAAGCCAGGAATAATCACTTTAGCCTTTCCTTTGAAATCAGAGATGCTAAATGTGGGAAGATCCAGTGCCAGAGCTCTGCTTTCAAACCCCTGCAGCCCAACGCAGTGCCCATAGACACCACGGTGAACACGCAGCGCTGCCGAGGCACCCACGTGTACAGAGCCGACAGCGAAGAGAAGGAGATGCTCGACCCTGGCTTGGTGTTGACAGGAACAAAGTGTGGGAGCCATCATGTAGGTACAGTTCTGCCTGGAGCGGCCTGGGGGAGGTTCAGAGTGTCGCTTTTCCACCCAGAATGTGCTTTGTGGTTATCAGGCTACAAATTTTTTACGTCCAATGCTTTTCTAGGAGATTTCTGTGTTTAGTTAGAAAAATAATTCCTTAGAGGCTTCGAAGAAGCGATGGAAGGACACACACCAAAGGTTTTATGTATTTGCCAGATGAAGTTCAGGGCCAGTGCTAAATCTGGGATTTGCTAGCAACTTTGGTAGAAGTTGTCTCGCTTAAAGATGACACACAGTTGGAAAACAAGACCTGTGAGAGCTCCTTCAGGGACTTGCCATGTGGACATGGCCAAGCTATTGCCAACTAAGCTCCCACTTCTTTCTGATTCACATTGACTGGGATTTAGGGCAGGGATTAACAGCTTCCTTGGGAACCAGGTTAATTTCATTTCCTGTTATTCTTCCCAGGGAATTAATCAGTGGTATTTCCAAGGTATCTGGGACCTGCAAGTCACAAAATAGCACAAGGCAGTGACATGGTAGATAACTCAGAGAGCTAACACTGAGTTTTTGGACGTTTTCTGTGCAGGTTTGCTTTGAGGGGCGCTGCCAGAACGTGTCCATCATCTTTGATTCTGAGAGCTGTAGCAAGAAGTGCCATGGGCATGGAGTAAGTGTCTTCTTTTTCATCTCCACCCCAGGCTGAAGCAGGATGGGCTTCCATTGTTCTGTGGCTCTTGTTCAGCTCAGTTCTCATACCTTCCTTAGGTTTGTTCTGGACTTCGGCTTTTTGGCTATCAGTTTGAATATTTGTTTCCTGTTTGATGCATTTTCTGGTCCATGAATGTCCCTTTGACATAGGATTTAAGGAGGTCTGTTGGAGGGATATGAGTTGCAGTAAATGAAAAACAAGGAGTAATCTTAAAGAAAAATATCCTGGGCCAGTTTGGATTGAATAAAAAGTATCAGATTTACTAAAGAAAAACACAGCGAAAAGTAATATTTAGGGCAGTTTATCCCAAATTGCTTTGGGATAAAGCCCCCAGGGGAGGGAAAGAAAAGGCTAATACCAACTGGCCAAGCTCTTAAGCCTAAACAATAAGAAATCTTTACTTGATGAAAGGGAAAACTCTTGTCCTTCAGCTTAGAGATAAGAGAAAGGCATTTCTAAATGCTGCTTTTCTGCTGAATTTGTGTTACTGGCACTTCAGCTGAAGAACCCTTGTCTTTTGGAGAAAGGGAGGATTTCTGAGGAAATGAAAGACACTTCCACTCTCTGAAGGAAAGAGTTTCCATGCACTCACTCCCATTGGAGTCTCTCCTGTAGTGTCTAATTCAGCAAGGGCTTGATTTGTTTTCACTTGCAGGTTTCTTAGTAGCTTCCACTTGAATCTCTGAATCTTCCCACACCAGGTGTGCAACAACAACAAGAACTGCCACTGCAACCAGGGGTGGGCCCCCCCATTCTGCAACAAGCAGGGGACAGGAGGAAGCTTGGACAGTGGTCCCCCTCTGCCTGAAGGTGAGGGACCAGCTCTGCTATGGGGCCACTTCAGAAGGGCTTGAGTTGGTTGGGAGCAGAGAGTTTTCCATTTAACAAACTCTACTTTCTTGCCCTCAGGCTCTTCAGCAGTTGTGATAACTCTGGCAATCCTGGCTCCCATTCTCCTTCTCAAAGGAATCTTGTTTTTATTCTATTATCTGAAATGCTGGAGTAAATTTTCCATATGTTCTCTAAAGAAGATGCCTCAGTTCAGGTAAGTTGTCAGTGCTGTGCCTTGTCTGCCTGTCTACCCTCCAGCCAGGACAGACAGACATTGCAAATGCTGTGAGGAATGTCACTAAATTCATTTGTTGGTATAATCACTATTGGCTTCTCATTTTTTCGCTCCAGTGAAGATAAAATAGAAAATACAGGGAGATAAAGGAGAAAACATATCAAGACATTAACACTCTTTTCTTTCTCTCATTGTCAGTGACACCTCTGGAACTGGGCACGCAAACCCTGCCTTCAAGCTGAGAACCCCCCAGCAGCAGAGGAAGGTAGGAGCAGGGTCACCTTCCAGCTGCAGGGCAGAGATGCAGCTGTCCCAACGTGTGGGTTGTGGTTTCCCCTCACACTGGAGTTAGGGAGTGGTTTTATCAAAGGATGGGAAAGGAGACAGACATCACCCGTGGCTCAAAGTCAGTGTTAGCTGAGTGTTGCACCTGTTCCTAGTGATTTCCTCAAAGGCAGGAGCTGGGATTTGACCAGGCCTTTGTGGCTGCTTGTCTTTCCTTCTGGATATTCTGTTGTCACATCCCCCATCTCAAAACTGGAGAAATGGCAAACCCTGGGTTTATTTGCAAGTGTCACACTGATGCCTGGATTACTCTGTTCTCTTGATTTCCATTTCTGCCTCATGATCCCAAGTTGTCCCAGTTCATCTAATCAACACCTACTGGACATACACAGCACATTCTGGTGTTGCAGACAATATTTTCTACTCTGTGGCTCATAGACCTCACGTAGATCCTCAGAAGTGTCGCAGCGAGTATAAAGGATGGTTTGAAGCAGAAATACATGAGGATTTGTGGCTCTTCTGCACAGGTGATTGGCTTCCCTGAAATCCCACCCAAACCTCCTTCTCAGCAAGCTCCAGGGCTCCAGATGAACAGGCAGCAGCCACCCACCTTCTCTGGCAGCCACAGCTGCAGTGCGGGGCAGCCCGTGGGACCGGTGCAGCCGGCACTGCTGAAGGACATTCCCCGGAGGACACCCCCCAGCAGGCCTGCACCTCCTGCCCCCAAACCCCCAACCTCTCAGGTATGGAGTCGTGCTGCTGTCCTGTAGATGCTGTTTGCTGGGAGGTTTGTTCTGGTGAAGCCCCTCGTCCTGGGGAAACTGCTAGTCTTCACCCAAACTGACCTCGTCTTAAGCGAGCATTGTCTCCATGAGGTTATTTTGAGGGTTAAAAGGAAAGATTTATCTCTTTTGCTGGCAGCTCTGTTCTAAACTTACTATGGACCCCACATTCTTATTGGAAAGATGGTAAATCGCTCAGGCTGACTTAAACCCATTTTGCAAAATAATCTTTTTATATTGGGGCCCTCAAAGAAGCAAAGGGCCCAGTTACAGCAGGTAGCAGGGGGCTGGGTCCCAGGCAGTCTCTCTCTGAAGGACATAGAGGCAAACAAGCCCTACAGAGGAGAATCTCAGCGACTGGGGTTTGTTTCTAGCTCCATTGTTCCTGTGAACAGCCGGCACTTCAGCAGGAAAGAAAACTAAAACAAAAGCAGGAAGCTGAGTGTTGTCAAAAAGGAGTAGGTATCCTTCCCAGCTGCTTGTTGACAAGTTCCCCATGATCTCCTTTGTGTTCCCTCCCCAACACATACAGCCTCTTTATCTCAGTCAGCCTAATGAGATGGAACTCTTTTCATAGGATTTCCACAAGAAACCTTGCTGTTTCTGGGTTAGTGGAGAGCCATGAGTTGGGGAAGGCACAGGGGAAATAATTAATGTCACTTTTTGCTAGCTGGAGTGTCCTTCCTAGATGTTTGCAGCATCTGCCAGATTTCCTCTCTTGCTATTCCTACAGGAGCTTTTCAGACCTGGCAGTCAGTGGAATTTAGTCTGCCATGTCCTTCCTGGAGTCACAGGGCTGGATCCTTAGAGAGCAATAGATCCCCAAGCCATCAAAAGCCTTGCATTTATGCATAGCCTGAGGAGACTGCAGGGGGTTTTGGGTGCCCTCCAAGCCTTGAGTGCAGCTGTGTTTGTTAAATCAACACCTGTAGGGCAGCAGCTTAGCACAGAGCCTGAGCAACAGGCAACAGCTCTTGTGGGGGTAACTTCTCCCCCCGGGACATGCTCTCCACTGTAATTCATTAGATGAATGGAAAATATAATGCCCTGAGCATCCTATTAGGGACAGCTGTGTGCATAAACAAATAATATCTGCTTGTGGGTCTGTGTATGTTTGTATGGGCACAAGAACATGCACATATATGGTGTTTATAGACATTGTATAGGCAAACAGTGTATGTGTGTGGAACTTGCTTTCTGCCATGAAGTGCATCAGCTAATGTGGCTAATTAAAAAGGCTCTGGAATGCAGGTTTCCTATTACTTCCAAAACTTAAGGCTTAAATTCAAAACTATTTCTTTCCTCCCTAGGATATTTCAAGGCCCCGGCCACCCCAGAGAGCTCTGCCAGCAAATCCCATCCCATCCAGGTCCAGAGGCTGGCAGGGGAGCAGCCCTGCTGTCCCACTGCCTCCTGGGCACACCAGGGCCCCAGGACGCCTCCAGCCTGTGGCAGAGGTAGGCACTGAGAGGGGTGGTGTGAAGCACCACTCACGCCTGGGGAATAAAAACACCCTGAAGGGAATATCAGCCTGCAAAACACTTTTTGTGCACAGCCCGGGTGGGTGGAGACACAGAGGCTGGGGGTTGGTCACCTTTATTGCAGGGGTCTCTGTTTTCACTTGTTTCATATTAAGAATTTATTGAGTTGAGCAAAACAGTGAGTTCAGTCCTCTACATCCCTGAACACTTCCTCAGGCAAGGCATTTGTGTGAGTGGGCACAGAAATGGGGTCAAGGGCTATGGGACCCAGAAGTGTTAGTGAAGAGCAGCAAAACATGAAGATTCACACAAGACTTGAAAATCCCAGTAAAGAACAACAAAAAGAGATGCATTTAGCATCCCTAGCCTAAGGAGATGCTTTCTCTGCAGGGAGTGTTTCACAAAAATCATCCTGAATACAGGCACTTAATGAGGGACTTCTAGGCACTGAGTTCAGCGCTCTGCAGACTGGGCCCTTTAACACTCCACACAGCACAGTTAGGTGTCTCCAGCCTGCAGTGTACTGGAGGCCTGCTGTGGAAAATGGAGCAAACTGCAGGAACTTCCTTGTGGGAGAGTTCCTGTGTGATGCATTGGGTTGTGACTGCAGACAGGCTGACATCAGCTCCAGGAGAGGGCGAGGGCGGCGCTTGTTCTTCCATCACTGCTCACTCCTTTTCCCCTTTTTCCATCCCACCCAGAATGCTGGTGCCTGGACAGTTGGAGCAGTGAACAGCTTGAAAGTGGGACAGCCAGGCTCCCGTGGGCATTCCTGAAGCAGCCTGTTCCTGGCTGGCTCTGGCCTTCACAGGGCACTGGATGGCCTTCATCACCCAAAAACACACTCACACCTTCACTGGCGAGGACAGTGTCTCGGTTCCTCTCCTCCTGCCCCACCCCTGTTTCCTCTGTGGCACACCAGGCTGCAGTCAGGCATGGCAGGGGTGCCCCAGGTACACGCCAGGCTCAGCTGGACCCTCTCTGCTTTTTCCATGTAGGGATGACTTGTTTATACGGTATTTAAATATTGTTGTGCAATATCCAGTGCAGGGATGGGGTGATGGGGGTTTCACATGTTTTTAATCAGTTATTTAAGTGTTACCAGGGAGAACAAGCTGTGAGTGCAGGTGCTGGCCTTGATGGGCTTTCTTGTGAGCTCTGTTGGCTTCCACAGCCCCCCCATGCAGCTGCAGGAGGATATTGGTGCTATACAGAACCCACTGCCTCTGGGGGGAGCGGAAGGCAGCTGGTGATAACATTCTTCAGTTTATTCTCTGTTTACAGGGGGTGGCAAGAGGGGCCCCAACAGGGAGCCAACTGTAGAGATACAATTTGTGGGGCCACTGTGGATTTTGATCAGCTTTAGCAGAGGGGATTAGTTTTTATTTAATTCTTTTCCCCATATAACCCTCTTCAGCAGGAACCTTGCAACCCTTCCGTCCTCCAGCACTCGCTTGTCTTCCCTTGGTGCTGTAAATCCAAAAGCAGCCCCAGCATAGCCCATGAGCTCCAATCCATGTCATTAGGACACACTCAAGGTACGACAGGGCAGCTCTGGCCCAGATCCAGAGCAAGAGGCCAGCAGGAAGCTCAGCAGAGGCCGTGCTGAGACCCCTTTGCAGCGTGCGGTACCGTGAGCAGGAGATGTTTTTGCAGGTGTCTCCTGAGGCTTTGGTCTGTGCTGAGCTGTAACTCAGCATGGGCTGTCTGCTCCCCAAACCAGTGAGAAACCTACCTGGAAAATGCCCAGGTAGTGAAACAGCCAAAATATTAACACAACACGTGGTGCTTTTGTAGGCAGCTCTCTTACTCCAGGTTTTTCTCCAGGCCATGGATGGAGAGAGCTGTCTGTGTGCACTTTAAGCAGCTGATGGTTCTGACCCTGAGGACTCTTCCCTTATGAATTTATTTTTTTCTTCTCCTAGTAGTTTGGCTTTTGTATGTGTTTTGTTTTTTTTTTTTTCCTCAGGATTTTAAAATAAGATTTTTTGTTGTGCCAGATTTTTTTCCTTGAAAATATTTCCTAGGAGAACACAGGGAAATCTGGAGCTGTGGTTACAACAGTCCTCTTGTGTCTGATTTATTATGGACAAATCCTCAGAGCATGACTGCTGCTCCACTTTCATGTGAGAAACTGTATTATTAGCATAAAGAAAATGAGTCTTGTTTGCTGGTTCTCTTTCCCTAAGATCTGCTCATGAAAGAAATCCCAGATAAACCCTAAGAACTCATGAAATTTGTAGTTATATGTAGTACTATATCTGTAGGATGACTTAAGTCACATTAGTTTTCACAACTTTACTACCTCTTTCTCCACAAGGAAACAGTTCACATGGTGTGTCTTGAAATTCTCACAGATCTTACCTTACTAATTTTCAACCTTTTCTTACCTTCTGTGTGCCTGGAAAACAAACTAATTATAAAAACTCCTTTCTGAAATAAGGAAGGTCAAGTAAAGGACAACAACTTTCTAAGCTTTGTCTTTTTCAACAGTTGGGGCGTATTACATATAAAAATGTGTATTCAAACGACCCCCAGAGTTGTTGTTTTTTGGTATGTAATAGCAGGTTTGGCTGCTCACAGTGCAGCAGGACTGTACACACACTGTAATTGTTGATTCAGCCACAAGAACTTGATCTCATATCTGAGCCCTCACCGAGGGCAGCAGCACTTCTGCTCCAAACCCTGATCTTCAGAAAATGGCCACTAAAAGTCACTAAAATTATTTTCACTGCATTTCATGTGAGCATGGGATCAAGGTTTCAAAAAATGTCCCTGGGCACACAATTCTCAGAGAACAACTGGACATGCCCAAAGTCTAATAGAAAACTTTATTGCTGGAATATCACAAAAATCTCCAAAATGTAATTTTGAGTAAGTCCTTTTAAATTTTCCTTAATATTTCCTCAATAAATTTTAAAGACGTGTGCAAGCTGAGTGAATGAGACTAAGGGAACTGCAGGAGGAGTAAAAGATGGTAAAATCTGATTTTTTTTGAACGACAATATTACTTGGGAGAACTTATAACAAAATACATCTCACTTTCTCCCGTGTCCACATGTTAATGGTTTACAATAATGCTCTCTATGCATCTATGCAAATACTTGAAGAATGCAATTCATTGTGCCTTTTGCGTAGTTTTAATAAAATTTGTTGGTTGTCATTTACGAATACTCTTTCACTGTCTATTATTTCATTACCTCAGTTCAAATCTTCATTTTCTACATGGCATTTCTCCAGGGATGGCAGGATTGCTTTAATGAAATGCCCTTCTAGAGTGAAGAAAGGTGAGTCCCATTTACAGCCATTTTTAAAAATACAATGCACAGAGCATCACACTGATTTAGGATGCCAAAACCAAAGCTGGAGTGAGTGACTTGGATTATTTTCTGCCACCAAAGGAGGTCGCTGCCGTTTTACTCTGCTCCAGATGCTCTTTCTGTTCTCAGCTGTCCCTCAGCCTCTTTATCCTCTACAGCTACACCAATAAGATGAAATAATGAAAAACTTTCAGATACACCTGCAACTATTTCTTTTAAAAAAACCCTTTATTTCCCTTTCCACATTCCAAAAAGATAGTACTGAAATGTTATTAAAACAGGAGATTGCATTGTCCTCTCTCTCAAAGGCCCACGTTGTATTTGCTCAGTGATGCTCACACCCAGGTATAATCAGGTGAGCATCTCAGAGGACAGCAGGACACCTCATGGGGCTCAAAGAATTTGGGGGGTTTTCCAACGTCCAGATATTTCTTGAGAAAAAAAAAAACTTAATATTTACAGCCACCTGGTCTTTCAGACTGAAAAAATTGTCACAAGAAGTCTCGTAGACAGTGATAGAGTTTCTCTTGACATGGTGTTATAGACACAAAAAGGGAGCTGAAACTTTTTTAATAGTTGTATCAGAATGTTGACTGTGTGGTTTGATTTCGGTTCGCAACTGTGCCAGTTTTAGGCAGTTCTGGGTGGTTACAAGTGCTTGCAGTTGCGGTGCTGTTTAGGTGGAGGTGCTGTATGGCTGCATTCCTAGTGGTTGTTATAGTAATGAAGTTATTGGGGGAATAGTCCCGGGGAGGGGGGAATCTTCCATTCTCCTCCAGGCAACTCAGGGACGACAACCAAGGGCCTTCATTGGTGGATACAACCAACCAATCAAATCATGGCGGGAAGGAATGATTGGCGTAGAAAGCACCCCGATAACGACCAATGAGAGCCGAGGAAATGCACCAATCTCACGGAGGATCCAAAATGGACCAATCGCTGAAGGGACTGAAGCTATAAGAAGAGACTGACCGCCCTCAGGGGTGCTTCTCGCTCATGGAGAGACCATTCTGAGGGGTGGTCTGTATAGGTACTTGGTTGCTCTGGCTTGCCCTGAGGGCCTGAGACTAGCTTAGCCCCTTGTTCCTGTAGCCATTTTGTATCAATAAATAATTGGTCTTTTACCACCCTTGGATTTACGCCCTCGTCATTACTTTGTTGCAACATCGTAGCACTGGGGTTTACCCTGCTTGCCTCAGGTGGGGTCTGGGTCAGGCCCAGCAACTTCACCAAGGCCTGGGCACCAGAGCTGCTCAGGAAAAACAAACAAACAAACAAACAAATCTCCCACAAAAATAATTAACACTGCTTCAGGGAAACTCCTGCACCTCGAAAGAAAACAAAAGCTGAAAAAGCTCTCTCTGTAGAAACACTTCATGGCCTGAGTCTTGCCTCTGACCTGAGTGAGCAGCTATGGAAAATTCACCGTGTTTTGTCCATGTTCACCAATATTCTTGTCCCCCTATTTGCAGAGTGAGCGATTAAACATGGATGAGCAGAGTCTGAATAGCACCGTTCAGTCCTTGTCTCTCACCTCCTCTTGAGCCGATGGTGTGTATTTTAGAGTTCATGCAAGTGTCTGGAAAGGAAACAAAAAAAAGACAAAAACCACTAATCAATGATCCATCAAGGCCTGGAAACAACGACATCAATGGCCCCCCGGGGGAAGGAGTGAAGGGTAAACATCAGCCACGCCAAGAATAAGAGATGGGAAGGGGCCTCCGGGAGGAGCTTTGTTCCAGCACTATCATATTTCTAGAGGATTTTTGTTTCCAGTGGCTGCATGTATTAGGGGCCAGAGAGGAGTAAACACAGCCCTTGCTGCCACACCATGACAGGGATCCTGTCCAAACGCCTGGAGAAAGATTTGACTTTGGAAAAGACATCATTCTTTTTATTTTCTGCTTTTCCTTTGTAAAATTTTCCCCTGGCACCTAGAGTATTGACATCACCCACCCAACCTCCAGTCCTCTGCATGTAACACCCTAAGTGTAGAGCATGAATACTTTAGGTTTATCCTCTGGGGCGATGCTGGAGTTGTCCACCTCTATCAGGATGTTCTTGTCATCTCTGGTGACCGGCACTGGCTGTTCATTCTGAAGGACTTGGGGTAAATTCCCTAAACTGACGTCCATGTCTTTGAAAGCATGGAGTAAAAACACCCCCAAAATGATGGTGAGGAAGCCACAGACTGTCCCAATGATGTCAACCACGGTCATGGTGACCCACTCCTTAAAGAGGATGATGGAAGTGGTGATGACGATGGTGGTGAACAGCACGTAGTAGATGGGGAACACCAAAGAGGTGTTGAAAATGTCTAGAGACTTGTTGAGGTAATTGATCTGTGTGGTGATGGATGCCACCAGCGTGATGACCAGGATCCAGGTCAGTGGGTGCTGCAGCACAGGCTGGCCAGCAAAGAAGCCCTTGATGGCAATTCCCAAGCCCTTGACTGAGGACACGGAGAAGGCGCCGATAACGGAGCAGATGGTGAGGTAGACGAGGATGTTGCTCTGGCCGTAACGGGGGGCGAGGTAGAAGATCAGGAGGAAGCAGAGAGCCAGGAGGATCGCAGCATAAGCCAGGAAACCTGCAGGAGGGAGAGAAGAACTCAAACCTCCAGCAGTGGGCATGGGGAGAGGCTTGCACTGCCCAGCCCTGAGAGGGAAAACACGGCTGGCTGCGTACCCGGCTCTTTCAGCTTGGAAGTCATTTCCTCCAGAGTGGTGACCTCCTCATCCTCTGGGGCGTGTATGACCATCACAGTGCTGCCCACCAGGCTCAGCAGGCAGCCCAGCTTTCCCAGCAGGTTGAGCCGTTCTCCAAGCAAATACGAGGACAGAATGGCACTGCATGGGACAGAAAAACGTCAGCCGGTGCTTTGCGCTCCTCTAAAGAGGGAACAGCAGCTCTAAGAAAGTTAAGAATGCTTCCACGTGATACAAGGACGCAACTTTGGTGTAAATTAGTTGGATTCCAGTGGCTTAATAGCCAATCACATAACATCTATCACAGCTGAATCTGCAGGGGTGCAGGTGTGACATGTAGATCACAGCTCTTGTGTCAGCAAGGTGCAAAAAGTGCTGAATGTTTTAGCACATCCTCAGAAATAATTTTTCAGGCTCGGCAGAATCATTCAGGAGCTACTGAGCATTATGAAGCTTTTAGTGCTCAAGAAAATTACTTCAAGGGCCAGCGTAACAGAAAAACCTGGACCTAACAACAAAAAAAGCAATGTTAATTTTAACTAAATCATCAGAACTATTAAGCCTCAGAAATACTCTGCAAGTACTGGGGCTACAGATATACCTGCAAAAAATACCTAGTTATTGTAAAAAAAAAATCTGTGGCAAAGCACCAGAGCAGTCCTAACTCTCAGTTTGCTTATGCATTTCATTATACAGTCTTTCTATGAAACCTTAAGTAGCCAGAGTCATGTATTTTGGTAGGAATCTCCTATTTAAAAATAAAGAAATAAAATAGGGTTTCAGCCCTTTTGGGAACAGCCAGAAATATAAAACTCTACAACATGAGAGGGCCCTAGAAGCTTATAAAATAAAAGGCAGGTGAAAGGCAGTTTGAAAACAAGACTGGTGTTTTTGAACCTTTTAAATTTTTAGTACTCTTGATTACAAAAACAAAATGAAACAAAACAAACAAACATTAAAACCCCACCAACCCTGAGTGGTTAAAGAGCTGGAATGAGGAATGAAGTAATGCAGATATTTGCAATAATTTAACCTGCAGAGTTAAACTGCAGGTTAAATTATACTGCAGAGTATGTGGCTGCTCTCCACATCCAGCATTTCCAGAAGGGCAAGCTACTTAATTCAATGGTTCCCAGATGATCCCCCAAAATGACAACAACCGTTAAAGTGTTTTTTAGAAAACACTGAGATGTTTTTGCCTTTGGGCAGAATAAATCATATTAGTACCCCTTCAAGTCTGTTTTTACAAGTCAAACAGGCAAACAAGAAAAAAAAAAGGCAAATTGCAAATTATAGACACAAAAATCACCTTATGAGCACGCTCAGAGCACCCAGAGGCGTGACAATAGTGGCAGGAGCAAAGGCATAGGCAGCGAAGTTGGCAGCTTCCCCTCCACCCACTAAACAAACACAAGAAAAATAAATACCAATGAGTTACAGAGCACTTTCTACATTTTCTCTTGGGGGTTTGCAAACCAGCAAGATGTCACCTGGAGAGTGGGTTTTATGCTGGAGGTCTGATCCTGCTGCTAAACAGGGGCACACAGTGGGTGAAAATCTATTTCAAATTAAAAGAGGCACTCCTGGAGAAGGGAACCCCTCCATGGGAAGGGCTGGGGGTGCCAGGGCTTGGCCAGGTCAGGGCTGACCCACATGGGCTCATGGACCCCCCAGCCCAGCCAGGCTGTGTGGGGTTAATGAGGGAGGGGTGGCAGCCCCAGCACTGGGAGGATGTTTTTCCCCTCCACACCGTGTCCTTGGGGCTGTGGGGTGCCTCTCTGGCTGGGCTGTCCCTGTCCCTGAGGGCTGTGCTGGCTCACAGGAGCTGTGAGGGCAGAGCCAGGTGGGGGCACCTTGAGAGCCAGAAAAGAGGGCTCTGAAACAGCCTGTTGTAAAATCTGCTGCTCCCCGTGCAGCTTGGAGTTGATTTCAGAAGATACTCTAATGCTGCAGCAGGAAATAAAGGTTTTAATTCTTGTTTTAAGGGAAAGCAAATTTTTTCAAGGAAGGAGGTGCTACCGACATCTCTTTGTAATCTCCCTGTGCTGCAGCAGGAAACCTGCCCGGAGCCCCCAGGCACTCAGGGGAGGCTGTTTGCCCTGTGCCTGGTACACAGGCAGACCTGACAGCTGCCCTATTCAAACCTGGCTTTTCATGCTTTTGATCAGGTAAAACTGAGCTAGCAGGTCCTGCCAGTCCTGCAGGAGGATGGAGAGGGAGATCCTGCATGGATCACTGCCTCTCCTCTCCCTGAGGAACCTCTGCTAAGGATGGGGGAACTGGACAGAAAACAGGCTTAAAGCATGATACTCAGTTTGTTCCACAGCTCATTCACAGGCACAGACCCTGGAAAAGCTGCAAACCCAGGGAAACAGCTCCTACTCACTGGTTAACAAGCCAGCCCACCAGAGCCAGTCCTTTAGGTAGCCATGGCCTCCGTCTCCTGGGGAAGAAAAGCACATGCAGGAGTTAACAACCATATTCTTCAGAGCAAGAGATGAGAATGTCCCCTTAGAGAGGGATAAATTGCAAGGGGAAGAGTGTTACAAAGAACAGGGAAGAATGGATGCTGTTGGGAGCTAATCCAACTCTGGTCCTAACCCACAGGCCGTTGGACATAAGGAGCTTGAGCCTGCTGACATGGTGAACCCTGATTTTGCTGGGTCAGGGAGAGTCCATGTTTTTGATAAATCTAACCGGACTGGAGCTGTCAGTAACAGCAGTGTTTGACTTGCCTTGGGGAAAAGTGATGTGCTCACATATCAGGGGTGATACACTGGGACTGAGGGATTACAGGGTGAGACAGGACAAGGGGCAATGAAGAGTTGAACAGGAAAACTTTAGGACACAAGGAAAAACCTTCTGCTAGAGTTCAGCCTCTTCTGGTTCCTCAACAACTCCATAAATGCTGAAGTTCAAATGTTATGCTCTGGTATTCCTCAGAAATTGCTGGTTTATTTGTTTTAGGGTCTTTTCGCTTGATCAGGGTTTTTCCCAAGAACTCTTTTTGTCAGCTGCAATTTTCTGTCATTAACCTCTAATTCCTTTCAGAATGTTAAACATTCTGAAAAATAAGGAGGGGTTTGCTCTTGTTTTACTCACTTGGCTCTGCTGTGGGAAGAGTTCATGGATGGAAGGAGGAGAGAGACATCTACAGTTGAAGCAATTCTGATATTTCATTGTGCAAGTATAATGTCAAAAAGCAAACCCATCTGTGTTCAGCAGCTGCATGTGGCCAGCCCAGTGACAGAGGATGCAGATGGACCCAAGACTGCCCAGTGGCTCAGTTGCTGTTGGTAGCTTTGCTGGCTGTCTCTGGACAGTCACTTCATCATTCCATGCCTGAGATGGGCACAGAGTAAAATGGGGATGGTGATATGTACTTCCTCTGGAAGATTATTTAAGAACTGTTCCTAGGCCAGAACTGGGAAGCAGCAGTATTTTAATTATCAGTGCTCTGTTTTGCAGTTATGCAAGTAGGTCAGCTGCCAGGTAGGACTTACCTTGCTGCTGGAGCATGTTTGCAACGCTGATGGGATGTGTCCAATTCCACAGTGCAATTCTGCTCTAGGCAGTGCTGCTCCACCGCTGCCCATCCATACATATATACATATATATGTGTGTACACATAAACACACGCCTCGCCCTGAGAGCCTGCTGCTAGAGGAAAGTTATCTGCAGGTTGTTGTGCAACACAGCTCCAAAGGATCCCTTCTGAAACCACAGAGCTCCCACAGAGCCGGCCTGTCCTGCATTCACACACTCTGGCTAATGCAATCCGAGCACACGGAGCTGCATCCTTGTCTGGTGGCAAAGCTTCCTGGTGCTTCACTTAGAGCAAGAGTGGGGTCAGGGATGTGCTGCTCTGCTCCGGGCTGGGGCTTTGTGCAAAGGGACCCATTTCAAAGAGCTTTTAGCACTCTGCTTCCTCCTGGCCTCACACATTCCTGAGTGATGGGCATGCATGTTCTGCTGTGGGGGCACAGACTGGTCGATCTCACAGGACATCACTTGCTTTTTGTGGTGCCAGGCAGGGGAACGCTGCTTTTAGCTGGGCTCTTCCAGTGCAGGGCTCTGTAAATTAGCTCCTTTCTAATGCAGAGGCTGTAAATTAAGTCCTTTCCAATGCCAGACCTGTAAATTAGCTCCTCAGCTCCCACACAGCACAGCTGTCAGGGTCTCACACACAAACATGCATCAACAAAAGCTCTTATTTACGTTGCTGATGGAAGATTGGCTGTACCCGGAGGTGCTCCCTTGCCTCAGGAGTGCTGAAATTTGGATTGTGTGTCCTAGTCCTAGGAACAGGCGGTCCCTCCCCCTCCTGCCCCCATGAAAGCCTTACCTGCCCTGGTGCCTCCCTTCTCCACCAGCCGTAGCAGTCCCTTTTTCTTGAGGATGACGCTGCTCCCGATGAGGAAGCTGGAGAAGACAGCCAACCCCAGGCCAATGTAGAATCCATAGTTGTTTTCCAGCCGAGTTATCCAGGAACTATCTGAAGTCCCATTGTCCTGGACAGGGTCAGCTGGGACAGCACTGCTGATCACTTGGCACACGACCCGGTGGGAAAGGCATGAAAGGGTGATCAGAGACCCTTGGAGATCAAACAGCAAATTACTGACATGACTATCAACAGTGTCCCTACTGCCTTAGGCTTATTCAGGCATCTCCCTTCACAGCCACCCGTGCTGTCACCCTAACAACACCCAAAAATCTCCAGAGCTCAGGGATCTCTTTACTCACATGTGGAAATGGCAGGGTGTTGTCTGACAGATCTATGGCCTGCAGTTCAAGCATCTCTTTGACATTGAAGGAGTCTACATACCAAGCTGGCAGGCCACAAGGACCTCTAAAAAACAATTAGAATTTCCAAATATATATGCCAGAGTATCTCCACCAAACTCCATCGTTATGGGGTTGAACTAAGCCTTATCAACACTTAACCTTGTTGATCCAAAGGCTTTGGTGCATTCCAGCCAGCTAATCCTCACACCTGCCAGCTCATCTGCAGTTGTAACTTTGGGTTTAATGTGGAGTGATGCCAACATTGTAACTGTGCATCTGTTCCTGCTCCCTGTGCTGAGCTGTGTCATAAGACAACATCAGATTCATCTCAGACAATTCATTTCCTCTACTGTTTAATGGTTTTATTCTACCTATTTGCAGAGTGCCTGAGTGCTCCTAAAGCAAATGCAGTCCTGCCAGTGTGGAAGGACTGAGAGCAGGCACAGCGTTCTGCTGTTAACACCAAAAGCACTGCAGCCCTGTGCTGGCTCTGACCAAGGTGTGTTGCTGTGTGGGGGTGGGAAAATTGCTGAGTTTCTTCCTCCCCTGACTCTCCTACCACACCCAGCACATCTTTTATTGCAATCTTTACTCCAAGTGTAGTAAAGACGGTGTGACTGTGACCATGAGGAACAGAGCAGCCAGGTGGAGCACAAAAGCCTCTTTGTAGTAAAAGACTTCCATTTTTTTTTGCCTGAACTCACATAGGATTTATAGAGCAAGTATTTGTGTCTCTGCAGGCAGGAGTATGGATTGGCTAAACTGCTCCCAGCAGTGCCAGGAGCCTTGGCATGGGCCCCACATTTTTCCTGAACCAGGAGCCTGGCTTAGATCTTACACAGCTGCAATCCCTGGCCCCGGCACACACAGCTGAGATTTTGGGTCTGAACTGGCTATAAACATTATTTTAAAGGAAAAAATACCGGTGACTTTCTAGATGAGTTTCCAAGGGTTTCCTAATAATATTTTTTTTCACTACTAGGAAGAACATTTTTGATCGTGGAAATATTTCCTGGGGAATAAGGGGGGAACTTGCCTCCTCGCCTGAGTGAAAATCTCCTCAAGGTACTACCGGGCACAAGCATAAGGCAGTGGGATGGCGTGATGATTACCGACTGGATTAAGTAATCCTTAAAGGAAAAAAACCCAACTCCTGCCTTCTCTGCGCACTCTAGGGCTGGCAGAGGGTGGTGCCGGCTGCTCAAGTTTCCCCATTCCTATACGGACCTCAAAAGAAGGAAAAGAACCCCCAAAGCCAGGAAGAAACCCAAAGCAGAGCAGTGACAGAGGACAGCCCCGAAGCCGGGGGGATGATGCCGAGGGGCTCGGCGGGCTCAGCCCCGCTGCGCTGGGAGCGCTGGCAATGCCCGGGCGAGCCTTGCGCGGCTCCTGGGCCAACCCCCGCATCCCCAGCCCTCGTCCCCATCCTCCCAGCCCTCGTCCCCATCCTCCCAGCCCTCGTCCCCATCCCCGCCCCGCCTGCCCGGTCCGTGCGGTGGCATCTCCGGGGGGTTCTGCCCCTTCGCACAGAACCGGGACGAGGCTCCTGCCGCAGGGCTTTCTCCTCTGGAGGGTGCTTTCCCTGTTGCAGAGACCGGAGAAGGCGCTGGGGCAAGCAGGAGGGTGGCTCGGAGGTGTGTGAGCCCAGGTGCGGGGTTAGGGGAGCCTGGTGTGCGCTGAGGGGTCGTGCAAAGCCGGGGGCTGAACACAGGTGTGGTGGAAATAGAAATTAAAGGCAAACGAGAGAAGTGTCAGTGGCAGTGTCAAGTTAATGGCTGGACTCGAGCTTAGAGGTATTTTCCAGCCTTTTGGGCTGAATATAAAGTTGTTAGGGAGCAACCAAAGGAGGGTCGCAAAGATTGCGAAGAGTGTGGGGGAGAAGCCACGTGAAGAGCAGCTGGGGAGGTCACTTGGTTTGTTCAGACTGGAGAAGAGGAATCTCCATCAACTCCCCCTCCCAGGACAGCTGAAGCCTCCCTTGCTGATTCTGGTGCGTGAGCGTTTCAGAGTGTGGGGCTCATCAGTTTTGCCTTCATCCCCATCCTCTCTGCTGACCTCCCTTGTTTTGCCTTCATCCCCATCCTCCTCCGCCGACCTCCCTTCCTGCATTTGTGCCCAGTGGCTGTGTGTACACAGAAACCTATTGCTGATAGAAAAGTCCTTTCGTTGCCATTAGCCAGGTTCTGCTGTAGGTCAACAGAGATAAGTAAAACCAATAGTGAAACAAGAACTTTGCTTCAGCAAGCCCACATTTATAGGTAGAAAGGGAAGGGTCCCTGTCATAAGGCAATATAAAGATACAAGATTTGCAGGATCTGATCATGTCTGAAAAATTGCTTTTTCCTTTTTTCCCCATAAAATAAATTGCCTGTTACGACCATCAGGCTGCAGCATTGCTAACACCTCATGACTCTTTCATTCAGTGCCTGATCCTATCTCTGAGCAACTGTTTTCCCCAGCAAATGTAATGCTTAAGTGCTTTGTGAGTCATTTGATTTTAATCAAGTCTGTTCATCCATCACAGTCCTGTGGGTCACTGGCTGGGAGAGACTGCCAGCCAAATCCCACGTCCTCCCCTTCATGACAGGGCACTTGATACATCAATCCAAATCATATGGCAGCAGGTTTTGAAGCAGGAAACGAAACGTGTGCTAATTTATCAGTGTTCTGGGAGCAACTTCTGCTGCTGTTAGTTATTATGCAACCAAAAGGGACAAGACCCTGGGCAAGACAACGATGGTGGGATTTGGCCTCTGTTTAATAAATTTGCTGGCTGCTGCTGGTTAGGAGCTACACATGCAATGTGTGAATACAGGGCTGGTTGTAGAAAACCAGTGTGATGGTGAAGTGGGACAGGTATTTGCTGTGTTTGAAGTGTTGACTGCCTGTGCTGGCAGGGGAAATTCGTGTCCCCTGTCCCCTCACAGGCTGCTCTGCCTGGTCACTTTGGTGCTTGGGGCTCTCCCCTTTGCTGGACCTTTTCCAACACCCTGAGGTCTTGCTCATAGCTGGGGAGGCCTAATTGTGGTGTGGTTATTGGCAGTTAAACTGCGTCCAAAATATTTTCCAAGCTTTTGCAGATGAGTGTTGTCGACATCTGTGCTCACTGTGCACAAAGAAGTACGAAGGAGGCAGCAAATTTTTATGGAAGAGATCTAGGGTTAAAATAATCCTTATGGTCATGTAGACCAGAATGATTATTTGATTGTGAATAATCCTTCTGGTCATGTAGACCAGAATGCACCAGGTATGGTGCAGCTTCATGCATTACTGCCACAGCATGATGCAGGAAAAAGAAAAAGGCACTTTGGGCCACATCTTTACCTTCCCCTGTCCGCTCGATTTCCTGAAGGAAAAGGCTGATGTGACCACATACACGTGTGTTTATGTACTCCTTTTCATCTCCAAAGATGAATTTGAGCCTGTGGGCCACTTCTGCCAGATTTAACAAGGGGTGAGACCTCCAAAAGAAGCCATTCTAAGTCCTGGGAAGAGAGACGTGATGAGCAAAAGGTCCCCAAAAGGAGGGGGCACTTCAGTGTGAGCTGGCTCTATCAGACGTCGGGGAAGGAGCATGCCTGGCTGACACCACTGAGGGAGGAGCTTCAGTCAGATTTTGAAATCAACCATGGATAAAAGTGTAGCACGTATTTCCTTCTTTCTGGCACAGGGATTGTGGGGGTGCAGTCTATAAAATCACAAAGTCACAGGAGTTGCATTTGATGGATTTAGCAAGGCTGTACGCGGCAATATGGGAGTAAAGAGCAGGTAGGGTTGGCATGGAGCCTTCTGTGCTTAGTCAAGGGCAGGTTGAGACTGATAACAATAAAGCAGGGATGCAGCCAGTGCCTCTTTTATTGCTTCATATCCTAATTTCAATGGGAAGGCTGTAATTAATGGAATTTAGCTCCAAGCTATGACCTCACGGGTTGATATTCACATCAGATGCTGCCTTAAAAATAACTCATCAGAAATCAGGGAGTCTTCCTTAGCAGCTCATCTTCTAACAATGCAGTTCCTCCTGAAATACTGGCTCCCAGGCCAAAACCTTGACTGGAATCCAGGGGGCAGAACAAGGCAGCTTTGCATGCAAATAATCTCTCCAGCAACATCTAAAGGCTGTTCTTTCCCTCCCGCTCTTGTCTGCTCATCTCTTCTGTTCTGTTGGAAAACTACTGAGTACCAATTGTCCTCTGTTAAAAATAATGGTGGAAGTATCCTGCTAACAGGTGATGGAAACTTTTGCCCTTGGATGTGTCTAGGCATGGTTTCTGTGGAAAGTTTCTCAACAGCTTTGTAATATTCTGCTCTGGCATTGTATCATTTTAGAGCTCCAAGGAGCTGTTTGCTGCTTCAAAGAGAGGGTGAACCTTTTTTCTGGCAATTATTTGATAAGGTAGGGGTTAAGGGAATTGCCTGGTGTTGGACGATTGCAGCACTACATGAAAGGATGCCCAAAGCTTGAAAGATTAAATTTGATGAACAGACAGCTTTCAATTCAGCCTACCTCAAGGTAACCGTGTCTGCAGTAGCTGAGGCTGTCATTTGGTGCCACCAGAGTTTAGACAGCACCAACAGAGACAGTTCCCAAGCCTGCCACACCCATGGTGGGTTCCAGCCCTTGCAGTCCTGCCCTCCCCGTGCCAGAGCACGAACCTGTGGGTCTGTACTGAGCTGCTGAGCGATCCAGGGTGACGGGGCCATAAAAAACATCCCAGCTCCTTTCTCCCAAGGTTGCTAAATACTTTATCCAGGTCACCGTGGCCCCACAAAGCCACATGTTGGCAGAGCAGGAGTGGTGGGCTGGTGATGGACAGCAGTGGGTGAAGTGACACGTAATCAGCAGATCGTTTGTTTGCAGACTTCTTATCTGGAGGCGTTTGCATCAGAACTCTAAATCAAGCAAAGCTACATGTGAAAGGCACTCCTGACTTGCAGAGGGGGTCACAGAAAGGGTAATTTTGTTAAGCTATTGAAAGAACAAAACAATCATTAATTAACTGTTCTCTGCATTGGTGAAGCGACTTTTATCTGGAGATGTAAACATATTTAGGAGCATTAGGAAGAAGAAAGATGGAGGCCTGTATCTTTGATACTGCTCCCTTGGTTGGTTGTTCAAAATTCAGAGTCTTGGACCCTGACACTCAAAGCAAGAATTTCTTCTGGCTCCAGGTGAGACCATGCGAGCTCTCACCACTTCATAGGGCTGGTTTGAGAATTGAGGTGTCCATGACACAGCAGCTAAAATTAGTTAAAAAAGAAACAAAGGCAAAAAAAAATCTTTATGGGAAAAAGGATATAACCCAAACAACCTGCCCAGTATCAGTGGCTGATGCAGGAAGAAATCCTGCTCTCCTCTCTGCCATTCCCTCTAGCAGAACCATGTTGAAATCAGCAAACATTGGGCAACTTTGAACAATCAAACAGTCCTGCACAGCAGGATGTCACCCACAGAGCTGCAGCACAGCTTCAGAACACATTGGAAAGATCAACAGAGCTGCCTGGTCATGGTGTAAAGTTCACTTCCAATTTTACGGGAAGAATCATTGCATTTCTGTTCCTCTTAAGCTAGGAAGCTGTTCCCATGAGGAAACCTTGGGAAGAAGCTGTGAAAGGGAACACCAGTTACAGTGTTTGGGCTGGAGCTGGTGAGCACAGGAGTCCAACTCCTATAGATCCATGCCAGTTGTTTCTCGCTAATTCCTCATCTCCCAGAAGATCTTTTCCCCTTGGTTCCCACTTCTCTTCTGCAGCCAAGAACCACAAAACTAAGAATGGTTTCAAATGGAAATTTGGGGAAATAATAGCAAGGAGAATCTCCTGGAATAAAAAAAGGCCCCTGTAGAGCTGACAAGGCTGCAGTAATGAGAGGAAATTAGCTCCTCAGTTTAGCTTTGAGTAGAGCCTGTCAAAAATCTGTTAAAAATGATTATATGATTTTCCTTCCCCTGACCCCCTTACACTAAAACAAGTTTTAAAATGGAAAAATGTACTGTGCAAGGAAGTTCTTCTCAAAAATCATTAACTTTTTGATAGGAAAATATAACTATTTTGGTGTTGGCCACAAAGCCTCACATTTTTTTCCTTTGGTTTTTACAAAAGCTTGACATTTTTGTCAAATTAGCTCTTTTCTCATGCAAGGTGCAATTGAAACCTCTCCCCAGATAAGAGTTATCGCAATGATGATGACACCACAAGGTAAATTCTGCCCATTTCATGAATGGGCCCAATTTTTATTTCTCTTCATCACAAAAGTCATCCCACATTTGTTGTACACACTGTTGGTTGCTGTGTTACGGGACATATCACCAGGTATCAGATGCTTTACTCTTGCAGAAGCACTTCTAACGGAGATGGAAGCTTCTGTTGGCTGAATTTTAGAACAACAGCAAAAAATAATAATACAAAACAAAAATATCATCTTCAGCTGCATAGCAAATATGGATCGAAAATTTAACACTGTATCAGATCACAAGCGTAAATATACCTCACCATAAATAAAATTCATTGTACAAAATAACTCAAGCAGCTTTTCATACAAATATGGTACATTTGACAACAGTTTTTGAGAATATTTTCTTGGTTTTTTACACCTTTGATTCTTTTCTCTTTTGTTCTCCAATACACATGAACCAACTGGGCTGGAGTAATGCAGGAGGAAAAGGACTAATGTTGTTCAATGCTACTAAGTGCTGTCAGTGTTTAAAAGGAAAACCACTGAAGTGCTGAATCTGATCTAGTTTGCTTCCCCTTTCTATTGTAGCACTGCAAGTCAAGCGTAGCATCGTCCCAGAAAAGCAAGTGCACTGCCAACAGTCACATCTTATAATGGCAAAGCCAGAGGGAACATTAAAATAACCCAGTCTGACTTCATTCATGACACAGGCCATCCTTTCTCCCCCCTGTAATTCCTGTATGGAGCCAACAACTTGTCTTTGGAGTAGACATTCCAAGTGGAGCCTGGGGGGTGCTGGGGAGTTTGCAGACTACTTTAGCATAAGCAGGAAAGTATAGGTAAGAAAGCAAGTCCATTGTCAGTGGACTTGGGAGGATTCAGACAGGGGTCAACATTTTCCTAAGAAAACAACATTAGAAGTCTGCAGATCATAAAAGACTGAAAAATAAAGGACTGAAGCACATCTGCAAGGAACACTCCCAAACTTGTCAGAAAGTCTGCAAGTATGGGGAATATGTCTCACCCCCTGGCAGCCTGTTACTATTTAGCCCTGCGCTTACAAATTTGCTCCCTATTTCCATTAACAATTATGACATTTAAAAAAGCACGGGAGGAAAAAAAAATGCATTTTCATGGAGTTGTTTAAAGACCTAAGCCTGGACCTTTCTCATACACAGAGGAGGAGGAGCTAAGGAGTATCTTAATCCTTGAAATAATCAAAGGACAGTAACATCAAATCTCAGAAATTAAGACTGTGATTATTACTAGCTGATATCTCACACTACTTGAGCAACAAGGCAAAAGATCTGCATACGCTCTACAGTCAAAACACTTTACATTTTGTTCATGCACTTTGACATTTTGCTCAAAACATTTAATCCCTTGGAATCTGGAGAGATTTTACATTTTTGCTAGCAAATCCGAGGGCAACAAATAGATTTCAAATACCTGTTCTTTCAAGTACAGCCTGTACAAGTACAACAACTTTCCAGTGCAACTGTGTTTTGCAGGGTTTCAGGGAATTATGGCAAAACTACAGGAAAGAATGGAAAGAGATTTACAGATTATTAGGTGAAATATCTCATGACTCACTCCAGACCTAAACTGATGAAAACAGGGATTTAAATTCACCTTACTATATCCCATTTTGTCTAGGTAGCTGAGACTGGGCCATTTGGTATAGTTCATCCTTTTGTAGCAACTTCTTGTTCATGCTGGTTTCCAAGAAGACTCCAGCATTCCACAGCTTGTCAGATGTAGTAGGACACTTAATTTGTGTGGTGCCTAGAGATGGCCCTGAAAGCCAGACAGGGACTTGTGCCAACTTTCAGCAAGACTTTCATATCAAAATAACAAGCACTTACTATTTAGGTCAGGAAAAATAGGGTCCTGGTCAGATCTATCTTCCTCGCATCTTGTTTTCCACGAAAAATAAAGTGCTTGATTCTTCTCTTCCTTTTAAAAATATGTATCTCTAGATACCCTCACTCCAGTAGTGTAGAATTGTTGGAACACGATGGAATGCCGGAACTGACATCCTTAGTGGAGGAGTAAGTAGAGAGCAAGCCCCAGATGCTCTTCTGCTGCTCTTCCTCACGACATGGAGGAAAGAACTCGCCTTGCTGGGCTGGGTCCTTCCCTGCCACTCCAAGATTTCAGCCAGACTTCCTGAGATTTCACTTTACTTTCAGATTACTGTGCTGCACAGTTTCCTCCCTGCAGCTGAAAATGTCTGTCTTGGTAATTAAAGGAAACTCAAGGTGTGAAAATGTCCAGCACTTTTCACATGTGGGGTATTTACTGACTATCAAGGGAGTAGGTGATGAGAGTCTGGGAGCACAAATTCATGCCACGCACCACGATCTCCTCTTGCCAGCAGCAGTTTGCTGGTTGTTGTTTCCTAAGACAAAAACTCTTGCTGGGATATTTCTACTAATTAATTATATGTTTCCTCTGAGAGAATAAGTGCCCAGGCTCTGCCTTTTTAACATCTGTAACGGCATGCAGTTAACAAAGCATGATGAAATGCATGGAACAAATATATATTATCACATCTGGATACAGCAATTTTTGCTGTTTCCAGGCTAGAGCTGAGGAAAAACTGCCAGTGGTGAGGCTGGCATCATTTCCTCTTGGAGCACATGGTTTGATCTCCTTTAACATCAAGCACAAGCTTTCGCATCACTCCAATGACACTACTGAGGGGAAGCAGGTTAGACCAGGAGTTATGAAATCTTCCTTGAAGTTCCACCTGAATTTGTTCTCAATATCCAGGGATCTTAGATTAGCTGAGTGGGAAAAGGAATCAGACTCCAGTGTTCTCTCTGAACATCTCTGAACTTGGAAAATTCTGGGTATTTTTTTAAAGCTTATCCTATACTTTATCTTTTCTAAACAATCACATAATTTCTGAGTGATGGGAGGTTTCTTAAGCCCTGCTGGTGGTCACCATTCTCCAGAGAAAAGTATTTGTTCACTGTGCCACTAGGAATTTGTCTAAACCAAGGGAAAATAGCATCCCAGAACACACACCGATTACACACCCTGGCTCTCACCCTTGGTTGGAGAACAAAGATCCCGTATGTTCAAGGTAACTACACCTGCATCCTGTCAGAACCAGTGATTATTTCCACCCAAATCAAAATGTTTGAGAGCACATTTGCATGAATGCAGCCTCTTCTGTGGTCCACAAGAAATCTGGTTTAGTCCATGGATGATGTGTCTTCAGGGGAGAACCTCTGCATTAAAATAAGTGGATGTCCCATAGCATGGAAAAAGCCAGGCTGTTTTCTCTTCCCCAGCTCTCTGAAGTGCTGAGGAGTTATCTGGTGACTGCATCACTGCTATTCTCAAGCCCACACGCCAAAGATCCCCCTACAACTGCTGGAAAGGCCAAGGACACAGCAGAGAGCACGAAGCTCACCCCAGCCTGGGTCAGGCATCCATCCACAGCCAGCCTGGCAGGGCTCCTCTGCACAGCACTCAATCCTCAGGGCACTGCCATGGGTAACATTCTGCCTTCATCCCTTCTTCCCCTCAAAGAGTGGATCAGGGACTTGTCCTCAGCCCCTCCTGCTCCGTGGCTGGTGGCACATGTCACAGGGGCGTTGATTTGTCCCGCTGCTTCTGCGGTGGGAGCGGGTTCCCGGCGCCGTGGGAGCGTGGAAATCTCCCACCTGAGGCTGCAGTATGGCTTCAGAGTGATGTGTGGACTGGGTGAATCACAGGGAAAACCGGACCACTTCATGGAAGAAAAGCACATTTTGCCCGCCCACCCCCACCCCCCTCAAGTCCGAAAGCTACGAGTAAAACCGATCACAGGGATGGTACAGAGGAACATGCACTCAAACGGGGCCGAGGGGAAGATGTGTCCTCCTGTGGAGAGGCAGACCCAGCCTCACTCCCTTGTCAGGCCTCACACCATCAAGTTTACCCCTCCCAGCTGGTTTGGGTTCAGTCCCTGCTCCCTTCCCAACCCACGCAGGGTCCATGTCCACACTAGCAGGTGGTGGCCAGCGACTGGTGGATGGGGGGCTGGAAGCAGCGCACGTGCTCCACCGTGGAACTGTCTGTTTCCACCGACTTCATGTACTTGTTCAGGATGGCAAAGATCTCATTGTTCAGGATCTGATACTTCCTGATCCTGTCGGCCATCTTCTTCAAGGGCTGGAGGGATGGTGAGGGAGAGAAACAGTACATGAAGGGTCTTATGTCATGTGGCCAGCGAGGAAGCAGCAGAACCTGTGCCCTGCTGCTGGAAAGGTCTGCTAAGGCAAAGCAACTCTAACACATGCTCCTGTTCCACTTAGCACCTCGCAGGGACCGGTGACTTGCTTCATTATTGGGTTTGATGACTCAAGACAGAGCATTAACAGGATCAGTGAGTGGTCCTAAGTTAACCATTCCAAAGTCTAGGCTCCCAGCTGCTTATTGATAAAGCCACCGAGATCACAGGATGGTTGCTGGAAATACCAGCTCCTCAGGTCCAGCTTCCCAACCCCAGGAAAAAGGGAAAAGCTTTGGGAGAAAAAAAGGTTTGATTTTCTAGCCAATTAAAACCTTGGCCTCTCTGTTGAGACTGCAGATGGAAACCTTACAGCAAGGGCATCCAGTAGGAATACGATTAACACCAAGTTTTGTTGTAATTGATGAGTTTGGACAAAGCAGGATAGAAAACAGAAAGGAGTGTGCTGGTTTGGGTCCTTTGGGACCTCACCTTTCAACTTACCACGTTTTTTATGATTTCATCCTTCCCATCCTGCCTCTGCACCTTCAGCAGGTGGTAGCAGAAGTCGAAGAGGTCGAAGCGCCGCTGCTGTCCAAGGAGAACAATGATAGAGCAACCTGCCCAGTTCAGACCATCTCCAAAGCACTGCCTGGAGGGAGGAACAGGGTGATGGGTGGGGAGAGATGACAGGATAGTTAGGCAAGAGAAGTACCATGGCACCAGGAACTTTCTTGGGTGAATTCCTAGGGAAATTGGGTTCAATCATGCTCCTAGAAAGCGAGTATGCACCTAGAGAAAATGAACCCAGAAGGAGATAATATAGAATTACACCCAGGCCAGGCTGTGTAGGGTGAACCACAGAGTAAGATGCGTGAGGACCTAGTGCTGGGTTGTTGGCCCATCCACCCATCTCCTGCCTGTCACCTCAATCGTGTCCCTTTACCTTGCTCTTTCTCCAGCTGTTCCAATGCAAAGCTGACCACAACAAAGTCCTCTCACCAAGGACCCACATTCCCCCTCCACCTCCACAGAGGCTCTCACTGCAGCTGAGGGCACCCCGGGGGGCCGGCCGGCGCCGTCGGCCGGTCAGCAGCAGTGCCAGGAGCTGGCTGGGGACACTCACTCTGCCGTGAACTCGTTGGTGCCCACGGGGATGCAGTACACGAACTGCATGGCGCTCCAGAGCCGGTGGAACTCCACGCACTCGTCCACGTGCATGACCCCGTTGGTGGGCGGCGGCCCGCGCCAGATGGGGTCCTGCAGGTAGCTCCGGATGCGCGTCAGGATCACCTCGAACATGGAGAGCCCGCAGCACAGCCGCTCCTTGGTCAGCAGGTCCCCCTCCCGGGCGATGGCTATTTGCTGAGGACAGGGACAGCCAGAGGGACACGAGTGAGGACGTGACCCACACCCACCGGATTTAACGCTGCCTGGTCTCTCCCCGGCTCTCTCGCCTCGTGGGATGTCCAACCTTACCTCTGATGGCTGCTCCCATGGCACTTCCCACCAGAGAATGCTCATCCCTCAAACAGGAGGCTTAATGCTGTGCTCCGCTGTTTCACCAACCTCAGTATCTTTTGGAGTAACTATGTACGTCAGGACACCAGAGCTGAAGGCAAAGCTCTGACCAGAAATACTGATCCTTAATTCTGCTAGCATGCTGCTCTGCCCTGCTAGTGCTACTCAGCATTTCGTTTCATGATTTTCATTCCATGATTCATTTCATGGGTCTCGTCTCATAATTTCTGCAGATTATGAAGATAAAACAGGAAAGAACAGGGAAATTTTGCTTCCCAGAACATTGCCATCATCTCTTCAAAATGCAGATAGCCTGTGGCTTTCTTGATTTCTTTTGCAGTTAGGGTTAAAAAGGTCTGAGGAAGATGAGAAGCCACTGCAAACTTGATACTGAAAAACCTGTGGTTTATAAGAAAGCCAAATAATTTTTTACCAGATGTGGAAGCTTTACAGGTGTGGATAATTCCTGTGACATCCCGCTCAGATTTAGATACACAAATCTGGAATAGCTCCACTGGATAAAGTTATTTTGGCTTTTACACTAGAGGAAAATTAGAAGAGAATTAACTTCATTTCAGCCCCACTGCTCCCCAAGAGGACAAAAAAAGAAGGAAAAAAGGGGATTTAAAACAAGCAAGCAGGGCCTTCCCCCAAGCTCACTGAGTGGTGCAAGCGTGGGGGTCTCTCACTGCCCTGGTATCCTCTCAGCTGCCCATTTCCTGCTGTCCCAGTGGCAGGACTGACTTCTCTTTGCAGTGCTGCCAAAAATAACTCATGAAATGGGAGCTGAGTGCTGTCAGAGCCGTGCCTGTGGCTGTGGGAGGCTCTGGCCCTGCCGTGCTCCCCTTGGCAGAGGAGTGACTGCACAGGCAGAGCCCTTCACCTCTCCCACCACTATGGAACAGAGCAAGCGTGACATTGACTGAGACCCTGCCTATCCCAGAGGACTTCCTGGAGGTTTAAGCAGTTTTTAAGCATTTGCTCCACTGCCAGCTGTCCCTGCAATGCTTACAAAAATATTATCACAATCAGTTGTGATGGGGACTCGCAGCAGCTGGGACAAAGGGCAGGCACAAGTCCTGGACAGACATTAAGAACATGAATTATGCTTGGTTTACTTGGGTCATCTTCATTCCACTCTGAAAAATGCATGAATGTGCCTGCACATCCCGGTCCCTGATTATCAGTTTATGCTGGCAGTAACCTCAAGCACTTTTAGTTTGGCTGCTCTTGAAATTAGAAATGTTTCAGTTCTTGCTTGTGCCACAATTTCAAGGATATTCTGGGGACTTCAGCTCAGTTAGTGCTCAACTAATAGCAAATATCAAGGGAAAGCTGCCATCATGTGCAGAGGCCACATTTGGTCTGGGATCCCTCGATCTGTTAAAAGCAGGAATGGTATCACTCGTTCCATGGCACACACCTGCATGTGTTTGCTTGGCAAGTAAAGGTTTATTTTATCCAGCTTTTTAGCTAAAGGCTGTACACTGCCCCTCTCCTCACCTGCTCCAAGCTCTTATGGGCACAGATCTGCACACTGTGCCCATAAGAGTCTGGGCACACTGGTCTATCATGGCAAAATGAGGGCACAGTAGAAACAGAACCATTTCAAATGTAAATTAGGTGTTAGCATTACTGTTTGCTAAAACATAGTGATAAAAGGGATACTTTCGAGAACAAACTTCTCCAGTGATCTTAGTACACGATTTTTGAAGAAATCTTAATTTAGAAAGGGATGCATCTGGCTTTCAGTGTAGGTAGTGCCACTCAGTTATGCACATTCACAGACAGAATTTGGTTCTAAAATTCATCACAGTAAGACCAGCCTTTGATACAGGACTACCATCCTAGGGTAGATATCTTAACATGGGCAAAGAAGCTGGAGAGCTGTTGGTCCTGTGTTCAGAGCTGCCTCACAGTCTGGGATCCCACTGATTTCTAAGATCAGGAGAGGAAGGATGCTCTCAAGGTAAATTGTCACAGGATGCCACTGTGCTGACTCAATTATTCCTTCTGTCTTCAGAAACAAAGGCTCTGGTTATTTCCAGGGAAGAAATCAGACTGACCAAGCCCTTTTAAAAACCCCCTACTAAACACCTTTATGGTCAGCATTAAAAGGGAGAGGATTCCTTTAATGAACCACTTTGACCCCACTGTTTCTTTATAAATGGTCCGTCAAACAGCTGCTTCTGGATTTCCAATGCAAAATAATTATTTACAACAATCATTGGCAGTTTTCCTGCTATTCCACAAATCCAGTTTTGATTTTCCAGTTTTTGAAGCTTTTTTACAGCGTGTTCACTGGTGAACTTGCTAGAACCCTACCCAAAACCTGCAAAAACCAATAGATCCCCACCATAACATGCATGGAGCCACATTTTGGGAGAGGCATCGGGCAGGCAACTTCAGCTTAGATTCTGAACAATTGCTACAAGGTATTTATGCATTCTGCAGGAAAAAATCCTGTATGGCCTGTGTCCAAAACTGCATTTCCAAAATGGAAGTCCAAAACTGCATAAAAAGAGCAAGCTTAGAAGCTATGGAGGCACCTATAGAAAGCAACTCTTGTGTTCATTTACATTTGAGCTCAAAAAAAAAATCTGGTACCCAACTGTACCTGCATGATGAATATGGGAACAGTTTACAGAAAAATAACTTTTTAGTGGGACATGAAATATCTTTTGTTTTCATCACCATTATAACTACAGCAGAGATAAGCAACGAGTGGACTCTAATAGCAGAATTCAATGATGATTTTGCATGGAAAGAAAGAGAGATAGAAAGACCAACACAAAGACACAAAACACAGAGGTGAATTCTTTTTCTCTAGTGTCTCCTTTAAAAGGAACTGTCTACAGAGTAAGATAAAGTCCTCAGTTATCCAGCCAATTTCTCTGTTTCAGATGATTTACAATGATGCAAAGTTCAAAATGTCCTTGATCCACGAGAAAAAGATACAGGAACAAATATCAACCACTTTCTGCCTGCCATAGATCTGTCACCTCCTACACCAGCTGAGTGTTCGTTCCATTCCCTCATCAGTACATTACAGGAAAAGGGTGTTGATTCATTTGATACTTTGAAAGATTTTTATCCCATCAACCCCAAGTAAATGGGCACTTGAAGTTTGATTATTACTATCAACAGAGCTCAAATTTTGCCCATTACACTGATCAGGCTATGGAGATATTTTAAACAGTAGTTTCTGCACAAGAGATCTTTCCCAAGCTGGGACCCACGTCAAGAAGATACTTAAATGGAGCCGTAATTTTAAGCATGTGCTGAAGCTCTAAGCATGTGCTAGGAGGGAAACCATTCTCAGATGTACCCCTTGACAGGGATGAGCTTAAATGGACCACGCCGCAGTCCTAAAATGGGATCCCCAAAAGTGATGGCAATTGATCGTTAGGACAGCCCTGCAAAGTTTCTCCTCAAACCACTCCAGCAATTCTCCATCTTTTTAAAGTGGAGAAGAAGAGGTTTTTGGAGCTGTTCCGATTCAGAACTGGTTTCTAGCACACTTGCCTTACAGCTCCCTGCCAGCTCTCCTGACTGGAGGCAGCAACACATCTCTGGACCTGCTCACAAATTTCCCTTCAGAGTGTTTGCTCGGGCAAGGATTCAGATTTGCTTGTCCAATTGATGTTTTGGGGGGAAAAAAAATCAACCAATCAATAAATCAATTAAAAAAAAAAAAAAAAAAAGGATCATTTTTCCCAAGGCCAAAGCAGGCCATGGGTGGACTGCTACTAGTTTCCAACAGCCATCCCTTCCAATGCAATCCTTACCTGCGGAGTGCCCAGCCTCTCTATTAGGGGAACCAGGTGAAGTGGGGCATACTTGGCTTCGAGACGCTTCATGCGCACCTCCAAGCGTTCTCCTTCTGTCAAGCGAGCAGCAAACAGTGAAATGAGAGGAGGAAGTGGAGACCCGCAACTTTCCGCCGAGTTTGCTCAGAGCTGCCCCCCAGCAACCATCCGAGGAGACTGTGGGATCAGGGAGCCAAACCGACAGCAATGAGGGGCCAGTGATGCAGAGAAGGGAGGGATGGGCGAGTGCAGTCTCAGCAGCAGCTTTATCACACATGTCCAAAGCATGTCCCTGTTACAGAGCACTCCTGTTGGGATGGACATTTCATGCTGTCATTCTCCAAAGAGGCTGTGAAATGGCTGCCAAACCTTAAGGGAATCCCCAAACTGACTGAGGTTTCGGGTCGTAACTATGCTACAGGAAATGCACCCCTGGCTTTTGCTGGCACCTGACGTTTGGCTGTATCTACTGATCTGTTTGGAGGGGGAAGCAGGGTCAGAGCTAGTCCTCAGCAGAGATGGGAGAGAAAACAGCCTCTGGGCAGAGACCTCTGAGTCTGCCCACTGCTTCCCTCTCAACTTCTTACCTTTGATGTAGACCCTGGGCAAAATATTTTGGAAGGGAGCAGCATGCAGCAAATCACAAACTTCTTCCTGGGACTGAGGCAGGAAGAAAGAAAGATAAAGTAAGTTAAAAAATACCTATGGGGAAGAGTGAATGGCTCAGGGGCCTGGGCAACACTATAACAGTTCACACCTACAGCACCTATTCAGATCCAACCCAGCTCAGTAGTAACTCCAGTGGCTTGAACCTAAATGATCTAAAACTGGAAGTAACACTTCAGCTTCAGTCAGGAAGCTTCCCTAACTCAAAATAAGTTACTTCCTGCCAGTACAAGGCCAGACCTTTATAGCGATTTTCTGTCCTATTTACTAGCCCTGAACGTAAGACGGGATAAAGGACATGGAAGTTTCCATTTCATCTTACCCTGAATGAATTCCTGCAGCCTGGTCTTTAAGAGAGCGCCCAGGTGGAAATTACCCTTTGACTTAGTTATTTTAGGAAGTGTACCTGAAAAATATACTGACATGTGGCTCTTCTGCAAATAGGTTCATCATAACTGGTCTGAAATGGTTTGGTTGTTGGTGTGGTGTTCTCAGCCAGGGCTATCAGAATGCCAGTGGTGCAGGCACCAGGAAGAATAAAACAGAAATCCAGAGAGGAATAACACCATGAGATGCCACCTAAAGGGATGCATGCCAATGCACCTGAGAAAAAAATAATCCCTAACACAGATGCACAAGGAGGAGAAACCTAGAAATAGGCAGGTGGAGACTGAGGAGCGATGGCCGACAGTACATTGTACACGAGTCTGCAATGGGCAACAGCAGCAAGGAAACCAAAGCTGTTCAACACAGAGGCATCGTGTCACGACAAGGCATCAGCCTGCTCCTACAAAAGCCTACTCCCAGGACATGCTTTCAGTTCTGAGCTCACTGGAGAGATGTAGACACACTCGGAAGCAGATCATGACAGCGCAGCAGGAGGTACCCGGGGGCCGGATGGAATGACTCGGCTGGGCCTGTTTGGGATGCAGGGGTGGACACCACCCTTCCAGCCAGCAGGACAGTGGAGCATGGAGCTGCAGGAGGCTGCACTGGCGCATGGATGCAGGGATGAGAGCAAGTTTGTGGGAGTGCAGTTTGTGACACAGTGCTGGAGGGACAGGAACAGTCTGGGGCCCCTCCACGGGCACAGAGGTGCTGATGCTAAAGGAGTGGGCCTGTCACCTTGGTCATTTTGGTTGCAAAACACTGCTCATTCCTAGGTGAATGTACTTCCACTGCTGTTTTCCTCCAACAAAGCAAGCATTTTCAGCCATTTGTAGCCTGCTTTCATCTCATATCTGTCCCAAAATTAGTAATGTCATTAACAGACCTCTTCCCCAAGGCCCATTAACTGAGAGCACAAACTCCGCTTAGAAATTTCATACCAAGCAACCCCTCATTCCTCAAACTTAAACAATAAAAAGTGGGTAAAATACAGCAGACTGGACATCTGCATCAGTCATTTTTGCCAGCAAATACCACCAGCCTTAGACCACTTAGACAGCTCTGAAGGTAATTGCTGTATAAAAGCAATTCCTCCTGCTGCACAAGAGCTCCATTAGTGGGAAAATCTTGTTCTGTGATGGCTCTGCGCATCTGACATCCTCCAGCAAGTGGGAACCAGTGCCCACTGCATGCAAAATGGCTTTGCATTCCGAGTCTATTACTGCGAGGAAAAACCGAGAAAAAGTCTCTCCAAGAGGGAGAGGCTTTGTCTGGCACAGAAAGTAGGCAGATATGGACTTTGACGGGCAGCCTTCCTTAAAGGATCCCCAAATTCCCACCATCTTATTTTCTGCTATTCTAAAATGCCAGTACGCTGCTGATGTAGTTTCCGGGACTGAAGGAACATTTCTGCTTTGAAATGAAGGATTTCTAAAGAAACCACCATGTCCCTTGAGTGTCCCATTAAAGATGCAATAGGAAAGGCAAATGCAGTACATCCAGCAGAAAACCCAACACTGAGAACAGCAGAAAGCACTGACAACGCCACAAAAGGAACAGAAACTGTCAGAATATAGTTGGCAACTCTGGTTGTTCTATAAAATTCTATAAAAGCCAAGCTGCTGGGCGATACACATCTCTTGTTTTCCTGATCTTATGCAAACACTGCTCACTGAATGTATTTGATACACTACACCAAGAATTAAAAGTCTCCAGATCTGGAATTAAAATGCAAAGGCAAGGGAACAAATATCCATTTTGAGGACATGCAGAGACTTTTAGTTTTCTCTATGCTCTGTGGCCAGATAAAACTTGGAATCCTTGAACTTTCTTATGGCTTTGCTCTGAATAAAATTTCTGGTTTTGCTTGGAAATCCTGTCTTATGCTAGGGAAGTAATGTTGAAATATTTCTGGAAAAACTGAAACAACCCCGTCCAAACCATTATGACACAGTATGCACATTTAATGTACAATTGTGTTCTTGAGCACTCCACAGCTGGCTCTGGGCCAAATTATGAGATAAATTCATTGCTTGGTAAATTTGTTATGTGAAAAACTAGAAGGTAAGAAGATGAGTGGCACTCAGCCACAGCCTTTACCCCACACTAGTAAGGGCATCACATGAGCTGAGAGACTTCTGCATGTGTAAAACTCCTGTGCAGGGGCAATACCAAGTTGTTACTCCAGCCAAATTTTCAGTGAAGATGTCCTAGGACATGTATCATCAGCAGTTTTCCTTCCTGTTGGATTGCTTTATCCATTTCACCATTACAATCAGTCAGGTTGTTTCCATTGCACTGGCACCCCAAAAGAGCAGAGGGATCAAATCTACTTTTCACTGTGCAAGTATGTACATAAAAAAGTATTGATCCCTGCCCCAGAGAGCTTACAATCTAAAAATCAACTCCAGTTGGTTTTGTTTCTAAGCAGGACAAACAAGGGGCAGCTTTGGGTCCAGTAATGAAATCTGGATCTTCCAGCATTCAAATTCAGCCATCCCAGAGGCCTGACCGAGTGCCAATGAACACCATCCCCATGGACATTCCCAAAGACTCCAATAACACAGCCCCAGAGAGACCCTGAGAACATGAGAAGCTGGAAAGTAACATTTCCCAAACTCTTCTGCCGGAGAACCCACTTGCACTTCTACTCTTGAGCTGGAAATTTCGGGTACGATGTTGGTGTGGGGGTTTTGCCTTACCAAAGCCTGCTCGATAAGGAGGCAGAAGAGAATGGCATTGCCCACTTCTCTGAGGCTCTGGAACACGTCAGTCTTCAGCTCTGCATACTCAATGATGTCCTTCAGCTGATGGTGGAAAAACTCCAGGATTCCTTTAAAAGAGAAGGAAGGACAGTCACAAAGAGATTGGAATCACTTCCCTGTGACTTGGATAAAAAGATGATCAGTGTCTGGTACTTCCTCAATCACAAACTGCAGCTGCTAAATGGATGTACAGAGACTGGCATTGGGAAGAACTAACATGCAGCGTCCTATCCTGCTTTCAGTAAGCCTTGGGAAATAGGGAGTAAGTCACATAAACTCCCTCGATTTCTTCATCAGAGGAAGAAAGAGCTTCCAGACTGTGATGGATGACTTGGTGCTGGCTCATGTACAGCAGCCACAGTTTCTGACTGCAGCCATGCTGCAAAAAAATCTCTTCACCAGCTAAGAAGAGCATTTAAAAAATAACAGTGAACTCACAAAAGCTTACAGAATCCTGAAAACATAAGAGAGGCTACCAGAAGGCATTCCCTTATCAGCCATCTACGTGTTCAAAAGGAAATTTCCAGCAGGATATTTCCTGGAAAGGTCTCCTATACACGTTTCAGTGTCAATAGCAGAATAGCTGAAAGTGTCCCAGCAAACCTGGCTGCAAGTGGAACTGGCAGGACAGGTGCCCAGCCTGGATTAACCAGGGTTAATGAGTGTGGGCCTGAGTAAATGCTGCAGCAACACGTGGCTGAGCTCCTGCTCAAGGACCCATCTGCAGCACCCACCTGGAGAGCCATATTCATGTCTTGGCAAGCGGCAGATCTTGGGCATTACTTCAATCAGAGTCTTCACATACTGCAGGATGGTGCCTTGGAGCTGTTGGAGACAAAAGGAGGTTAAACTGGAATGCCAGGTCTCCTAGAACTGGTTTTGAAAGAGGCTGGTTGTGGATGGGTCCACATCTGACAGCACAGGATGAAACTTCAGCTGGAGTCTGAGAAGAACTTGCTTAATTTGGATTTCACCCAAATATGAAATTTAGCCCAAGTGTAGGGAGTCAGAGTGCTTTTACAGCTTCCTCCCAAAGAATAAATCCCAGCTGCATGGATTTTCGATTTCAAAACACAGCTTGCTGTGTTTGCATTGTTTGCAGCTGAAATCCAAAACAAGGCTCAGTCCTAGATGCAGCTGGACTTGTGCTTCTATCCCAAAAAGCACTTCACCAGAGCTGCCAAAGGATTCACTCCCTAGCACAGGAAATGCTCCTTCCACCTGAGGAAGATCACTGGATACTCAAGAGTTTAATAAAGAATTTATGTTCATGAAGAGCAAGTTTCTGCAGATCTGATGTTTTGGACATACATGGATTAGAGCAGAGCACACTGCTTAGTTTAAAGCCCTTGCTGTCTTTTGGAGTTACACACCTACACCCTGTGGATACGTTATATGAGATAATGCACTAAATTCCATTTAGTCAGCCATAAAATCTTTGTGCTGAATGCTGTCTGATCCTGCTGGAAACACTCCATCATCCCACAGGAATCGCTGGGATTCCTCATCAGTGAAAATCCCCCCATGGCTCCAAGTGCTCCAGTGTGGGTCAAGAGACACGAAGGTGCCCCGATGCGAACACCCCGATCCCAAAGCCCGTGCTGCCTGCCTGCCTGTACCTAACCAGGCTTTGGGGCTTCTCCATCACCAGGGCCAGGCTCAGAATTACCAGGCTCTTGACGATCTTCAGCAGCTCTTCCATGACCACGGCGATGCCTTGGTAGCCCAGGAGGCGACAGATGGTCTTGAAATGAGGTGGCCCCACGAAGTTGCGGTAGGAGCTGTAGATGTGGCTGTAGGCGATGTTGAGAGGCTGGGAGATGGGGAGCACAGTGACAGTTAGACAGGGCCATCGACCAGACCTGTAGTTCTCTTATCACAGTATTACGTTCCATCACTACAAACAATTTTTCAGGAGGAGAAGGAAGAGAAAAAATAATACCAATGGCCATTCCCACCTCTGCTTCTTGTAGGAGAAGAGATTGCTTTTCTTCTTATGTGCTCAGATATACTCTAACCTCAACACCGTCATGTCACAAGGTTTTATTATCCTCCTATGTAGCAACACCACTTTCATTTCCAAGGTAATTTACTCTCCCGTACACTCCCAATCAAATATTTCAGTTCAGTGGCGCTTTGCCTCTTCAAAATCAAATTGTTCTCTACTAAAATGAAAAGTTTTATATACGTTTAAGCAGACAGATTTTGTTTTTCCCTATGAGCACTTGCTTTAAATGAGGCTTATTAAGAAAAGCAGGAACTGAAGCAACTGAGTTTAAGGGCAGACAGAAAAGACACAGAAAAAATCTTTTTTGCATCCTGGAAAGCTTTACATCAGCCTCTACTTAACAGACATCCCATGGGACTGTGACAAGGGTAAGAATCTGACACTGGTCTAGGGAGAATGGTGCCCAGGATATTGCCCTCAAAAATTCTTAGCAGCAGAGAACAGAAAGTGATTTCCAGGAATGTACTCTGTCAGTGTCATCTTGGAAACATGGAAATTGCTGCAATGTTTCATCACTGGAACATTTACAGGATCCATTTGGTGTGAGGCAAAGAGAAGTAGGGGGATTTAATTCACTTGTGTGCTCTGTAGAGAAAAAGTACTGAGAATCAGACTTAGCTGAGACACCACATGCTCAGAGAGGACTCTGCAATGGAAGTGTTGGCATCACGACTCAGCCCAGCAGAGAGGCTGCACTCTCCCCCCATGATATCTCCACTTCAGCCTCAGGGAACAGCAAAAAAGCCATCCTGGAAAAGATCCTGACATGTAGTGCCCCTTACAGCAAAACACAGATTAACCCCGGGCTCACACTTATCTAAAGGTAAAACAAAGATAAGGAAACAAATTAGACTGAATCCCAAATGCCTCCATGTGGATACTTCAGACTCCACTCTACAGGGATCCCCTTTCCTGCCAGTAATGGAGCCAAGAGAGTGGTGAGATGAAGGCACTGAGAAGGTTTGGGTGAAAGGGAGCAAGGGCTGGAGTAGCAGAACAGGGTAAAATGTCTTCGCTCCACCACTGCTGCAATACCCCCAGCTGGAGGCTCCCGTCATCCTCCACTCCTGACTCACTCCACAAGATTTACTTTTAACACTTCATCTGAGCTGCTAATGGGTTACAAAGTCATTTACTAAAAATTGGAAAAGTATTTTCTTTTGCTCTCAGCTATAGAATTTCACCAATGCACTGACCATGCTTCCACAGACTTGTCAGTTACTTTAATCAGTTAATTGTCCCCCATTTTGTCACAGCCCTACAGATCTGGTCTAGCAGGTTGTTACCTGCTGTAATTCCTAAGTGCTCTTTGAACCAGCAGAAATAAGGCACGGCTAGAAAGCCCCTATTTTCTGCGAAATGTAATTTCACCTCTTGTTCCTGGCAGGTGCAAATAGCCCTGAAACACTATTAAGCACAGAAAGACTGCCTTGGAGTCTCACTCACAATAAGCAAGAACTTTCTTTCCCATAAAAACTTAAAAAAAAAAAAAAGGGCCCCCAGTATGTGTCAGAGTTAAGAATTTAGGCGGATAGAAGCCTACTTTCAAAGCTCCTTGGATATCAGATCTTAGGAGAAGTGAGCACACTGCTCAGGCTTCTGTCTGCATCCTCAGATAACCACGTCTTTAAAAATCTGGTAGAGACAGACCCAAAGCCACTGGTTCTGCACCCTGATACATTTGAAAAACTGCAATGTGTACTCTTGAAAAGCGTTTCTATTTAAACACCAGGTAATGCCCAACCTGGAACATCTGCCAAATGGCCAACGTGACCATCCCAGAGGGAAGTCAGTGCTCCAGGGCCCCAGCCCAGCCATACTCCCACAGCTTTTGTTGCTTTAATTTTTGCAAGTTATAAAGTAAAATCCCAGCCTCAGGTGTCCCTGGAAAGTGAGAGGTGCAGGGGTGATCCAAGTGGCCCAGAGATGGCTCCTTGCACCTTCCTTCCATACCTCCCTGCAGGCTTCTTTACCCTATTATTTCCCCAGGCTTAGCACACTAGGGCTCATCCTAGCTTGGGGGAATAAAAACCCCTTATTTCAGTGGGCTCATGAATTCATTTCTGGAGGCCTGTTTGCTATTCCACGGCCAGGGGACTTTTGTCTGTGCCTGTGCCTTGTTCCCCTGAGATGGGCTACCACCACTGCTACCAGTGGTGCGACTGGTCAGGTTTTTCCCACAACAGGGCTGATATTTGGCTGTACAGCTGGTGCTGCTGCACAGCCCCCACCTCGCACACTCCTCAGTGGGATAAAGGGGCTGGAGAGCAGCTCCCAACCAGCTTCTCCCTTGAGTGGGGGTCTCAGCAATTAGCCTGACTGGGAGAAGACACGTTTTAGGATGTGCACTGGCTGCAGATGAGCAGGATGATTCACGCCTGCCTGTCTGCAGGATGAGGAGGGTCCATGGAGCTCTCTGCAGAGCCATACAGTGCACTAACACCAGGCTTGTGTCTAATAATAATGTTCTGCCAGCAATTAAAAATATAACTCCATTTAAGGGTGAGACACACAGCTTGGGGTAAAGACTGTAGGATGTAAAAAATGACACCAGTGGGTATTTTAAGACAAAGCAGCTGAAGGCACAAGCTGGCTGCACAGCACAGCACAGCACACTCCCCCGTGCTGGGCAAACGCTTCTGACCCCTCAGAGAACCAAAGTAAAAGCCTGATCCTGACACTTCCTGACACTCGGAGCAGCAGCTGCTGGAGACACTGGGGAGGTTTGCCCCATCCTTGGTTTGGGGCCAAATGGGCAGGCTTTGGGGATGGGAGGCTGGGATTTGCAGCATGGGGCAGAGCTCCCAGTGTCCTACAGAGCCCAGCCTGCACCCAGGTCTCAGGGACAGCCATCAGTAATTGTGAGCATGTGGGTAAGGTCCCAGCATTGCTTCAGGAGCTCAGGAGGCTACCAGCAATGCTCTGGAGAAGTTTTAGCTTCAACAAATGAAGCAAATCAAACCCCAGTTCTATTTCCATGTCTTTGACATTGTTGTTGACCATCCCTCAGACCTGTCTGAGCTCACCTGAGGAAAGGCAGGGAGAGTTTTGTCTGATAAAATTGAACAGAGAGAGATAATAGATAGTACTGACTGTCACAGAATTCCCTCAGAAAAATGAAGAGCTAATGAAAGAGCAATATACTCAGAGACATAAAAAAACTTGCACGCAGCCCAAGACAAGTCAGGGCTCCCAGCCAACCTAATTTCAGTGCAACAGCTGACAGTGGCTTAGAAAGTGGAATAAGTAACTCCAGACTTTGAATCAACATTTCTGGGAAAGTTCCTCTTGAGCATATTTTGGCTTTAGAGAGGAGCAAGTCACTTGTTCAGAGCCTCTTCCTACCAGGCCCATCTGTTCCCTCCTGGCCACAGGCTCGACCTACTCCCTGAACACCACAGGCAGTGGCTTTGCCTCTCCCTCCTGCCCTCTCACCAAACTGACAGAGGACATCCCCAAGTTGTCTGTAAATCAGAGGCATTCAAAGAAGAGCGAATCTTAATCCCACGTAGTTCAGCAGGGGGCCAAAGTCTTTGAAAACCCAATTCCTACTCCCATCACACAGTTTAGAAAACATTAAAAGGCTACTGGAAATTGCAGCATCATCAGGGATCAAAATGCATTGCTTATGGCTCTAACTTAAATCATTAATTTAAGTGTGCAAGAAATCACAGAACTAAAGACAAAGTCCCTGAGTCAATGGGTACCACAGGCCAGGACCCCAGATTTCACACCATGTGCCAGTGTGCCTGTAACCCCAGACCCTGCTGGGGCTCAGTGATGGTCTTGCTGGGGGACTGTGGATACAGGAGAAAAATAAAATCCAAATAAGCCAGGAAAAAAGTCTACCTGGCTTGTTTTTTCCTGCCTTGGAGACACACACTTCTCCCAGGCAGAAGCTTTCAGGGATAACATTCCCAAATCACTCGAAGCTGCCTGCCCATCCTTTCCTATTGGTTGCCATGGTGAGAGATGACAGAACGGAGCCCGAGCCGGGTATAAAGGAGGGAGTTTGGGGAAGGAATTTAGCAGAGGCAGGAGGGAGGTGAGTGCTGGCAAGAGGCACTGCCTGAGGCCACTCTGTCACCAGAGCCACCGGACGGGGCCACCGCAGACCTGGCTGGAGGTAAGTGCTGGCTCTGGGAGGGCTCAGCATGGGCATGTGCAGCCTCATGTAAGAACAGATAAGCAGTTATTAGGATGAGCTTATTCTTGAGTGAATTAAAAGGAAAGTTAGTTATTGTTAGAGAGAGAGGAAAACTGAAAGAATAAACCAGCTCAGCTGAACAGAGGTGCTGCTCTGAGCACTCGCTGGCTGGGAGAGAGAATCCTGCAGCGAGGCTCAGAGAGCATTTTGGGGATCTAAAGGAGTGATGTACTCAAGTAATTTGTGGCTGTTGCTAAACAGCCACACAGCTCAGAGTATTAAAAAACTACTGGACATTGCACCATCAGGGATAATAATCACTGGCTCTGGCCCAAATCAGTTTAAATGCTTAAATTTGTTAGGCGGGCAACAATTTGTCTTTGTTCTTATTATTCATATATTTGTGCTTCCCTAAAGGCACTGCATTTATATTTCACCAACCTACAAATTTCACATTTAATATCCTGATATTGCAGTGTGAGATGTTACAGGAACAGAAAGAGTTTATATACTTTATTAGGCAAGGAAGGTACAGAAAATGCAGCAACAACTTAAAACAGTGAAATTAACCATTATGGAACTTTCCAAATGGCATTTAGGCGTAAAATCAAAATATCTGTTGATTGGCAGCCTCACAAGGCAAGTTGGAGCTAGCTTAATCATCACTTTATGTTAATCACACTTGCAGCACCCTTTTTATTTTGTGGAAAACAAAAAACTAAAAAAGCTTCCAATACAGACAAGCAGTCAGAGAGGTTTTTAAAAAAATATAACCGGAGCAAAAAGTATACCCTGTGCTCCAACTGGATATTTTTGTTATGAAGCAGAGCGATACAGTAGTCTGGGCAACAGCAGGATTTGTCTTTTGTAATTTTAGCATGTAACCTAAGTGAGCCAGGATAGCCTTGAGTCCAGCCTAAGGGAGAGTAAAAGTCAGTGGAAGGACTTCACTGAGGTCAGCGTCCTTCTGAGCTTTGACAAGAACCAGAAAACTGAGCCTCTCCCTGCATCTGCTTTCAGGGGCACGATGAACATCGAAGTGCACAACATCACTTACACCAGTGCCACCGTGTCCTGGGCCACGAGCAGCCCCTGCCCAGAGAACTACTACCACGTCATGTACCGCCCCAACTGGAACAGCGTCTTTGCCGGCTACCTGCGGCAGAACTTCCACCGTGAGGAGCGCGTCCCGCACCCCCTCAGCTCCCTGGTGCTGCACCGCCTCACACCGTCCACCATCTACGTCCTCTGCATCACCTGCAAGAGCTCCTACCCCTCCAGCAACCACTGCACCACCTTCCACACGCTGGACAAAATCCCCCTGGTTTTCGGCGGCTCCAAGCACGAGCCCACCACGTCCATGTGGATGGTGAGCAGCCTCCTGCTCCTCTGCCTCCTCGCCCTCCTGGCCTACGGCTGCCTGCAGTTCTGGTCTGCGCGGTGCCACCGGGCTGCCGGGCTGAAGCAGCCCGAGAGCAGCCCTGAAGAAGTGGTGGAAGGAAGCAGCTCACCAGAGGAGCCACTGAGGGATGGACTGAGAGAGGAGCTCCTGGAAGTGCCCATGACCACTGTGCTAATGAGGAGTTCCAGTTTCATGAAGGAGAGCCCGTATAACTCCCCTCACTGCTTTTTTTCCTATAAAACCAGCGATGATAAAAGGGCCATCTTGCCACAGCACGGCCTTCAATGAAAGTAAAAGAAAACAAAATCTTGCTTAGAGGTTTGGTTTGTCCTGCTCTTTCCCAGCTCTTGCCAAGAGGACTGTCTGCGTGTCCATGGCAGCTGGCTGTCCCAGGGTAGAACATGAGGCACAGACATTGATCACAGGGAGAAAGATTTTTGTCAAGTGACAAAAATACTCTCATTTGCTGAGGATTTTTAAAAAAGAAACCAAGTCAGCTCTCTGGGAACAGCCCGGCTTGGCAGACTGTAGTGTCTTTAGCTCATGTACATCAGTGCTGTAGGTTCACTTCAGAGTCATCAATCAATGTGCACAAGAAATAAACTCCACTCAAGTAGCCCCTCCACTAGCATCACACCCCAAGCCCTTGTAACACCTGTATAAACAGTCATTGCAGCCTGAGAAAAACAGCTTTTTGTCAGTATAAAGTAGTACACACACAAATATTTTAGTAACTCCCATTTTGAACAGAAAATGGGATTCCTGAAGTGGTACCTTCCTTGGGGAGCATCAGAGCACCAACTTGCTCACTTCCCTGAGTGAGCATTTGGAGGGATGTGACTCGGTGTCAGTGCCAACACCAAGCAAGAGCAGTGCTGATATCCTTTAACATGGGCATTTCATGGAGGAGAAGACGGAAAAGCAACAGCAACAGCACACAGAATCTGCTTCTTGCATGGCCATTTGGTTGCACGCAGCAATGTGACCCTGCTCACTCGCACCCACCACTCTGTTAATGAACAAGTCCTTGCATTTTGTTCTCTTCCTAAATAAATATTTCCAACATCCACCCCTGCTGGCTGTTGTGGCTCATTTACTGACCTTGGACCCGTAGAGGTAATAGGGCTGGACGTTGGCTGGCTTGTCCCGCTGGGGCTCCTGTGTGAAGGGGATCGCTGTCCTCACAAACCTGTGGTGAGCATGGGAGACGGGGAGGGAAGGGTCAGAGCCTGGTTAACTGAGCACACACAGGGCACCCTCTGGGATGACCTGCAGTTGCAGGCTAGTTAGAATTCATCACCTGAGCTACACCAGCAGGAATGCAAAATCCTGCCACAATCTGTTGGTGGTGTACAACCTACCGAGACAGACGACTTCTCATTTTTGGCAGGCAAGAAAACAGTATCTGAGCAGCTACCAGAGCTCTCCTGCTGAGTAAACCAACCCTCAGCCACTTCAATCACTGTCTAACTGCTGCTTGAATTTGTTACTAATATTTTCAAGACCAAAGGAAGATGACGTGTTTCAACTTCATTTTAAGAGTAACCGCTGCATCCCACAGGGAGCACAAACCTCGCCACAACGCTTGTCAATTTTATGTGGCAGGTTTGATGTTCTGGAAAGAAAAGCAGGGTCTCCAGGCATCCTTGCTTCCCTTCCTCACCTGTTGGTGGATCCGTTGTAGCAGTAGTTGGGCAGGAAGTCGAAGTTGAGCTCCCAGAAGACGTGGAGGGTGATGCGCCCATAGGGCGCGGACACGTTGTGGTTGGCCTCGCGGAACATGGCATCGAAGCTGTCCAGAGTCATGTGCTTGCACAGCAGCCTGTGAGTCAGGCGATTGATTTCCAAGAGCCACTCCAGCTCCTGCAGCACATAAAGCAGCAGAAAATGCAATGTATTACAACAGAAACAGCTGATTTAGTTGCCAGGGGAATGACTTTTAATCCACATGAACGCAGAACTAAAGACATCAATTTAACTCAGTGGCCAAGGCCAATTGCACTTCCACTCAAGGGGGTCCTAGTCCAGTATTTTGTGAGCCTGTAGGAAGCAAAATTAATTTGTTCCCTGCTGAGTACTGGCTGGCTTTCACCTCAGAATTCTCCGAAGGTGGAAACTGGTAATTTTACACTACTTGACTCTGATGCTCCTGTAACATATCAAAGACAGCAAATCCTGTACACACATGAACAATGTCCCAGCCACCTTCATCCAAGTGGGAATTAAAGCCAAGATTTCCTTCTTCCAGTTTACAGGATTCTCTTATATGAGCTCTGCAAAGCCTAACTGCTGACTGTCACCTTATGATTTACACAGATACTTAATGGTCTGATAATAATGCAATTAAAGCTGCATAAACAGAAATAGAAAGACTCAGCAGCATAAAGGAAGATACATGACTGGGTTGAACCTACTGCAAGGGAACTCAAAACAGAAGACAGTTGACTCTGTATCCACAGCAGTGTATTAGTCTTCCTGCTCATGCTCAGAGTCAATAAAAGTTCTTACCACGATGGATGTCAGGTCCTCGCTCTCGAAGCGGCTGATGGCCTGGTCTAATGATTTGTACATGGCTGCAGAGATGCGCTGGGTAATGAGCCTGTTCAGGTCGATTGATCTGCCCAGCAACTGGCAAAAGAAGAGATTTGCATGTTATATACTGATGGGGAAAAGGTATTTTATTTTTCAGTCAACACATAAAACCTTGAAGTCTTCTTAAACGTGAAAGTGGTGGCGCAAATGCCTTGGCTGAGTTTAGATTACTTAAGAAGGAATGAGGGAAATGTGGAGAACAACTCATTTTTGTGTCACAGATTCAACCCTTCTCAGTCCAGAGCCGATCTCACTAGGATGCCCTCCACCACCAAAAGGGTAACAGACCAGGAGTGATGAGTACTGGAGACTGCTGCTTGCACTGTACCTGGACGTGCCTCTGCTTGAGCAGCGTTTCATAGCGGTTGGATGGTGGGTATGGAATGATCACCCCGTAATTCTTGCATTCAGCCCGGAAACGTTTGTCCAGTAAAACACTGGAAAAGGGAAGCAGTGTCAGGAAGACAGAAATGTACACCATCAGCTTCTCTGTGCGTCTTTCCAGAGTTGTTTTTGCCCTTCTTTTAATCTTGGCTCTGAATGCCAAGAAATCTCTGCACACTAAATCACAGAGGAGTGGTTGTTATCTGGGGACAGCCCTGCTTGTGTTTTGTGGCTAAAACATTCGAAAAGATAAAAAAACATGCTGAAAGGTATCATTGCCAGGTACTGGGTGTTTCCCCTGGTGTGCTCCCTCCTTGAAGATCTGCTGTGGGAACATTTGGTTGGTTATGGTAATTGTCCTCCTTCTCTAAGGCAAATGTGACCCAGAGACAGAACTTGCAGTCACATGGAAGACTTAGCTCACCTTTGGGGCCACGAGACGACTGTCACTAGATTTCATCCATGCCCTGTAAATTGGTAAGGAGGATATGCCACAAAGGTTCTATCTCCCCAAAGGGAGAACAAGTCCTGCTGCTTTACTAGGGTGAGGACAAGTGCATATTCCTGTTTTGTAGAGATGGGAGGCTTCCAGTCCTCTGCCTGGTGCACAAACAGAAGTCAAGCAAGGACATGCCTGTAATAAGCTCAGTTTGCTTTTCTGCTGCTCTCACAAACTGTACTCCAACAGCTACTTCGGATGCCAATTATTATTTTTTCACTTTTAACTGTGTCTCCTTAATTAATTTTCCCCATCTACACTGGTCTGACATGGACAGCCAGCTCTGGGGGGCAGGGATGATCTATGTGTTGTCTTCTTTCAGTGGCTGCTCCCTGAGGGAAACCTTTTGGTTAACAGCAATTTGGATGCAGTGATATCATCAGTCACCATCAGCAGTCGGGTTCTCCTACCTGCCAGCCATTGCTTTGTAATAGGCAAAGATCTGATCTGCCAGCTTGTACACAAATTGATCAAAGCACAAATTCACCTGGGGGAGAAAAAACAAGACTTGGTGAGGGTGTCACCAGCACAGAACAGCTCCTTCCTATGCACACAAGATCAATACAACCCAACACAGATCTCTCATTTAACACAAACACGTATTAAAGGCCACACTATCTAAAAATCACACTGCAGTTTTCACAATGATGAAGGAAAGCAGAAGATTGCAGTTACATTTCCCTCTTTACAGTTTTTGCATCTTCTTACAGGTCCTGGTCCCCCACCCTGAATCATCCCTCCCTCTTCAGGGAACTTCTCATTTTCATCTGATGTCTCAAACCCTCTGCTCATCAGACTCTGCCATGTCCCCAGTGTTTGACAGCTTTTGGCATCCATGGCTCCCTACAGGTACAACTGAGCTGAAGCCCTTAATCAGGAGAGTCTGTAGGGTCTCTGGAAATGCTGATTTTGTGAACACTTCTCAGTCTGATGGGATATTTCTTTCAGGAGAAAGGTGCCTATAATGAACTGCTGGGTCAAACAGGGCAGTGTGACCCCAGCGAGCGTTTTCCATACAATAAAGATGAAGAGAACTTACTTCAGCTTCAATTTCATCATACAGGAACTGCTTTTTGAACTTGGTCAAAGCATAGTATGCACTGTCATTGTAGAGGTCCAGGGGGTACAGCACATACCTGAGGGCAAGAACACAGACCACATCTAAAATTAACTTCAGAGCTTATCAGCATAAACTGCAGCCAGTGCATGTCGTGTCTTGTCTGATGCAAAAATTCTGGCTTTTCTCTGACTTCATGCCTATCACTGCCACTCCCTGCAGCACCTCAAATAGTCCCTCTTTATCCTTGGATTCTGCAGGAAGCAGCTACAACCGACCTGAGAGTGAGCTAATTATGAGCTGCTTCTTCTCTGCCCTTAAAAAAGCTTTCACCCTGTCCTCACTCCAGAGTGCTCTGACAATGCCCATACAGCAGAAACCTAAGTTTTCCTAATGAGGAAGACATTATGAAGATAATTACACTTGCAGAACAGCAATTCCTCTCATCATTTATCCCACATATAAAAAAAAGTTGAGGTGGCTTAGCCTGGTCCCACCCCCTCTGGTGACACATCTGTCTCAGTGCTGTGTGCAGGTGACAGTGCCACCGTGTCCTGCCCACATCCCAACAGTTGCCAGCTGCTGTTTATGATACATAAAGAAGTGCCAGTGCCAGGAAGCCACCCCTGTGTCTGCTAACGAGGTGTTCACACAGCACCATTCACGTGGCAGCAGACCAAGGAACATCTCTTTACCTCCCACGTCAAAAACACTGCTCATCACCAGCCTGCCCTTCTTCCTGATCATAATCCCAAACCCCAGCACGTGCACGGTCCCAGCGGAGCCCGTCAGCTCTTACTCCATCATGGAGGGTTCTTTGGTTTCCAGAATATGGTCCGTGAGGATCCAGGGCATGGACATCTCGATGGGGAACTGGATGCGGCGGCCCATGGTCAGCTCCAAGAAGAACTCCCGGAACCAGAGCTGGGACAGGTCACAGCACTGCTGCAGAGCTTCTGGAACGCAGAGAGGATCCATGTTACCCCCACGTTACTCCCCTGGGGATGGCAGTGAGGGTGTGGCACAGGAGCTGCTGCAGCCTTGCTTCCGGGTATGGAACATTTTTCTAGGATGTCTCTGGTTTTAAACCCAGACCATGTCCACGCTGCCTGAACACTTGGTAATGCAAGAAAAAGGAAGGGATCACCCCTTTTGCTCTAGAGGGCCAGGGAGAACACTCGAATGGCTCAGAGTTATTCTGGAAGGCTTTTTTCGTGTCCAGTGGCTCAGTTTGTCTGGGACAGAAGGAAAAGTCTAGTCCTAGAAAATAAACTACCACCTGCAGCTGTTTGCTCTTGCTGACAGCCCTGCTCACATAGCAACTACTACACAGAAGCATGCCCGAACCAGGCAGAAGTAGTACATATGGGAAAAATCAAGGGAAATCTTCTGCACAGGTCCATGAGGAGCAAAGCTGATCTGCTTTTGCCTTTCTGAGCATGCAGGGGCTGGGTTCAAGCCTCCCCCTGCCATAATCTCACCACTGATGTTGAGAAGGTGCGTGAAGAAGAAGGACTGCTTGTGGAACTCCTCAATGGCCAAAACTATTGGCCCATCCAAGCTGCTCCTCAGAGTCTTCTTCGAGCCACTCTTGTCTGCTATGAGGGACTCCAGCATGGTCCGCACCATGTAAAGCTTTGGAAAAAAGGTGACATGCAGTTACCACTCTCCAGACACCATCACACACAGCCTTGGTGTTCTGGCAACAAAAAAAGTAGCACTTCTCCAAGCAGGTGACCACCCTCTGCACACATAAGCCACTATCCTTCAGAGGTTATTGGACCTCTAAAATAAGAGACTTTGGGAATTACACAACAAATTAGGCACCAAAGCAACATTTAACACACAACAGCATGAAGACTTTGTGGAACAGAGCATGGAAACAGCTGCTAATCCACAGGGTGGGTGACTCCTACATGGCTCTAAGACCATTAATTCCCACACAGGAGACAGACATTCACATACCTGTGTGCTTGATGGCCCTACGGCTCGTCGTGGGACTTTAATATCAAATCCACCTTTGGGATCCTTCTCACCTCTCAGGCAAGGATCATTTGGAGGCTCCCGACCTCCCTCCCAGTCACAGATTGTCTTCCGAATTGCCTGAAGGACACTGGAGTGGGGGGAGGGAAAACAGTGCTTAAGCTTGATTTTACTTCAAGATGAAAATACCTATGGCTGTGCACATGTGAGACGAAAGGTACCTGAGGTGGGATCATACACAGCTAGAATTGGTGGGATGATGCCCAGAAGTTACCTCTGGAGGAGCTGCTGCCCAAGGACTGTTGGCTGCTTGTGTACTGGAGCATACACAGGGCCACGTGCTTGTATATTACAAAGTGTAACGCTAATATATATATATGGGTTTTGGACTGCATTCAGGGACAGACTGACCTGATCAGAACATTCTTCTTCTTCCTGACAGCCTGTCGGAGAGGCTCCCTCAGGGTCACCTGGGCAAAGTCCTGCAGGGCAGCGTAGATGGTGTTGCGGATGGCCTGGTTGAAGACACTCTCCATCCGCCCCATCAGCACTTGCAGGCCTTTGATCATGGCAATCACCTGAAGGAAAAGGTAAACCCAGATGTATTTGCAGTTTTTCCATTGTGTGAAGAGGGCTATAAATCCCAGCACTAAGAGAATTTGGGACTGAATTAATTCTACCCAAGTAACACAGGCCCGGTGATCAGGCAGCAAATTTTTGGGTGTTAGCTGTTTTACAGGTACAAGGAGCTAAGGAAAGCGTTTATACCATCAGTTTCTTGCAAATGGCCCCTGTCCCTTGTTTCTACTCCTGATCTCTTGGTGTCTTTAATACCACACAACCCAGGAAACTGCACATGCTCCACGTGCGGGTGCAGCTTGCACAGAGCTGCATCTGCTCAGGGCACAGCCTCCCCTGCCCAACAGCACAGTGGAGGAAGCCACAAGGCAACATCCAAACAACCCTGGACTCTGTAAGGCAGGAGGAAGGTGAGGGCCTCCCAGAGCCTGGCTCAGAGGACTGTTCCCACTGTCTACAGACAGCCAGGCTGAGAGTTGTGTCCTGGGGACTGGCTGAGCATCTCTTGTGTTTGCACAGCTCCTGAACGCAGCTGCTGCTCTTGCTCCAGATCACACTGCTCTGCAAACCCCTGTTCTGGGTTTGTGTGGCAACATTTTGGAAGCAGGAGGCCACAGGGGTGACTTCTGTGAAAAGATGCTGGAAGCAGCTTCTCACATTCCCCCCACGCCTGATAGACCCAATGACAGCTGGCTCCATGACAGACCCAATGCTGGCCAGGGACAATTTAAAGGGCAGATTAAGGGATGTGGGAACCCTTAATCCCTCAATGTGGGTCACAAGGATGAGGAACTAGCAGAGTATGGTGAGAACACGCTTCCATTCTCTTTCCCTGGCCTGAGGAACATGGACAGGAAACCAGCACGGGCTGGCTCTGCCTCTTGCAAGTGGCACTTACTTCCACAAAGGCAAACTTCTCCTCACTGGTGTAGTTGTACCGGGTGGCTCTCTCATACTCTTCAGCTGTTCCTGGGCAATCCTTGTTACAGAATTTATCTGTGGGATGAACCAGCTTCCAAGAGTACTAGAAGATGGAAAGAGACCATGTAATGGTCAACATTGCAATGAGGAAGAAGATAGGCTAGAAAGACTGAATTAGGCCATATGCCAAAAAAACATTCCCCAGACATCACTACAGTTTGACATTCTTGGCTTTATTATCACTTAGTGAATTGGTTTTCTTTATCTGGGAGGCTGCCAGTCATACCAGGCTTTTGACATCCATGGACTTGTGTTGAGATGTGGTCAAAACTTTGCAAATTAAGAACTTCCATCATCGTTTGAATTACAGTTTTAGTTGCTCTAGACCCAGACTCATCCCAAACTGATTTCAGTGATGCAGTGGTGAAGGACACTCACCACTTCCATGACATGGGCGCTCCACTTGGAGAGCAGCTGCAGCCCACGTAAAGCCAGGTCAAAGAGCTCCCTGTACTCCTCATCCGACTTCTGGCTGTCCAGGCCGGAGCCAGTGACCACCTGGAAGACACCACACCATGTCAGGGCTACAATCAGCAACTTGCTGCAGGGGCTTCACTCAGTCAGCAGATTTCTCTCCCAAACCCCACCTGAAATGAATTTCTGACCTTATGATCAAGCTAGAATTGACTGAAGCATATACTATCCCTCAGGAAAAGGGACCTTGGCAAGGCCCTTTTTACACAGGCAGTCAAATTATTCCCTACAAAAAAAAAATGAGTCTGACCTGTCACCTCAGAGTAAATAACTGACTGTTTTTATTCCATCTTCTCATTCCTTTTTGATGGTCTAATACTACTGAAATCCTTGAGAATACTTTTCATGATTAAAGTTCAAATAAGCTCTTACAAATGTCAGAAAAGAAGCGCCTGAGAATGCTACAATTTGTTAAACTGACACTGACGAATGAGGATTACACATGTGCAAAAAATAGGCCCAATGGCATCATAGAGGGCACTGGCATTCAGTAATGAAAAGAACAGAGATGCCTTCGTGAACTTTCCTCAAAGCCCTGACTGATAGGCCTGTGTAATTGAAAAGCCCTATTTGCAAGTCATTGGTGTTCTGACATTTGCCGTGATTATAAACGTTTAATTGCCAGGTGTTTTTCTGCTTATTTTAACGAAGCTGTGGCCAAGGAGCAGAAGCTGTTGCTGTAGGTCTCCTGGTGCACACGATCCTGTGCCTGCAGGAGCCTTTCGTAACGCGCTTTTTTACTGCTGCGCCACGAGCCGTGTGTTCCACCCGCGTCCTTCACCCCTCCTGGCTGCACATCCGTGACGGACCATGGTCCTGCCACGCCGTTCTGTCCCAGGCCTGTCCCCCTCACGAGCCTGGCTGCAGGGAGTGCAGCTGTACCCACCTCGCTGTTGCTGTAGCGCGCGAGCTCCGAGATGAAGCGGATGTGGTCGTCCCGGATCTGCACCATCTGCTCACAGATGTTGTACTGGGGGCTGATGCTGCTCTGAGTGCACGTCCACCTGGGCAAAAGAGCAACGGTGTCAAGGACAGGACACAGCTGCTGCTCGGGCACCCCAGGGACAGCTGCTCTCTTCGCTTCAACGTGCTCCAGGTATGCCACCCTCGTGGCAAATGTGGTTTTGTCCTGTGTCATCTCTCTGGCGTGTGGGGTCTTCCAGAGGTGGTCTCACACAGCGTGATGGGGACACTTGCCTCACCTTTCAGCCTGAATGTGTCTACTCCATCCACCCTGAGGGCTGCTCTCCATGTGGGCTCACCTACCCCAAGGGCAGAGATGGCAATTTCCTAGGCCATCATGGGACAAGCTTTCAGGGAAGGATGAACTTCAAAGATCTGCATCCTTTCTGCTAAAAGTAAGGATAATCATCCCTTTAGAGGTCCTCCCTCCAGGTCTGGGTTGTGCTGCCTTCTCCTGCAAAGAAAAACTCTGCAAAGAACTAGTCCTCCCATTGTTTTTGGTTCTGGCTCATGCTACCAGCTCAGTGAACAACACTGAGTATAAACAATGAGCAGAATATGATTACCTGAACTACATTTTCATTTGCATTGAGCCGTATGTACCATGTAACAGTGTAATGTCATCCTAAAAAAAGGCAGCACTCCCCTTCCAAAGGCACAGCTGTATGAAGGAATGGGACAAACCAGGTCTATTTAGTTTAATTTCTCCTTTCTCCCTGTAATGTATTAGCCCCAGGTATAGAACCAGAATGGCTCCACCAAAATGTTTTGTGCAAGCAATTGGCTATCAGTGAGATTCTCATGTCTTACTCTGTCATCACAATGTAGAAGTTCAGATTATACTTTTTTTCCCCCTAAATGATCATCCATTTTATCATCTCAAATGTCCTGTCCACCATCTGACATCTGTCATCTGTCATCCTGTTAACCACCTGAGACAGACCTGTTCTCCAATTTAGACTGGCCATACAAAAGGAAGGTGAGAAACCTGTCCCTGATATGGACATACACATACCCCTACACTCAATGCACTTGTTGCAAGTGTTTGTGGTGGTAGAAGGTCCTGGAAATGCTGGGCCACGTCACCCCTTGTGAAATCCATCCTCCCCCAGTCCCCCTGTTTGGCTCTTACCCGTTTCCAAGTGCTCCCCACTGGAAAATTGGTAGGTTAGCAGAGCTGGCCAGGGCTGGCCCAGCCCTCCCTGCCACACACAACCTACTCCACAGTGCAGAAACAAAGCGCCATGCGGGAAAAACACCCATTAATTCCACTTGCACGGAGACAAGGAGGGAGAGAAAGCGACAAAAACAATGTTAGTAAGAAATGGGGATTACATGGAAGCACCTTGGCAGAGTCAAGAGTTGGGAGTCCCATGCAATTGGCTGGGAAGGCAAGTGAATGAGGAAGAAACATTGGTTAGTACGGTACGGCACACAGAGCTGGTGAGACAGATTTCAAAGACAGACATTAAAATTGTGCACAGGTAAAACAGCCCATGAGCTACCTTGCTTTTGAGAGGAGAAAATGAGGAATGCGGCTGACACATTTTGTTGAAATGCGCTTTCTGAATGATTTGGGGTAAAAAGGTGCAAATCTTCAGACAATTTTTCTCTTTTAAAAAGAGTTTTCAAAAATATTCTTTAAACTCACATTACACAGAATCATATTTTTTGTCTTTTATTTTTCCCCCAAATTTTAATTGAAAACTTTTTTGGCAGGAGTTTTGCTGTGTTGTTTTCAAACCTCTCCTGAACAATTAACGGGCACTTTTCAACCAGTTTCTGGGAGGGCAGGGGAGGAGGGTTGCTCCTGGCAGGCAGAGAAGCCAGACCCTCTGGGATTGGAAGGGGACAAGCAAACAGAAGCCACGACACTGCAGGTTAGTTCCTGTCCTGCTGAAGAGACAGCCCAGCCTGGCTGCTCCTCACAGACACCAGAGGAACCTGATTTCCACACAATCCAGTCCCACAGGTGGAAGGCCACGGCCTGGTGAAAGCCTGGCTGCCACGTGCCAGCAGCCAGACACAGCTCAGACAGGCTTTGCTCACATGTGATTGCAAACCTTATTCCAAGGATGTCCAAACCTAACAACGATTCTTCTGGCAATCACTGAGCGTGATGCAAAGCTACAAACACAAGTGGGGCCTCTCACGTGCCTGCTGTGACTGAAACAACAGCAGCAGCAGCAAATTGCCAGTGAGCCCAGGCTGCTCCTGAGCTCTCCACTCCTGCTCTTCTTCACAATCATAGAATCATTAAGGTCGGAAAACACCCCTAAGATCCTCAAGTCCAACATCTGAGTGATCACCACCCTGTCAACTAAACCAGAGCACTGAGTGCCACATCCAGTCGTTAGTGCCACATTCAGTCTTTTCCAGGTCATTAATTTCCAGAGCATCTGAGCCTCTGGTTCAACCCTGACTGCTGCTGTCCCTTCTCATGAACCCTGCCTGAGCGAGAGGAGACTCCCTGGCTACCGCAGAGATCCACTGCTGCGTTCATGCTCTGGAGGATTTTGTCCTCGGGGTGCAAACTGTGGATTAAAATCTCCCCAGAGCAGGGGCACGCTGCTCACACTCACACAGCTCCAAGCACTCGGCGCTGCCCCGATCCACGCACCAGCCACCCTTCCTTCCTCCTGCCTCGCTGCCAGCCCCCTCCCAGCCCCGCCTGCTCCCAGGGGATGGCTACGCGGAGCTCGGGAGCTGGCTGCACCCCCAGGGCCGCTGAGGACATGTCCCCACGCAGGGACAGGGAGGTACACACGGGCACACAGAGCGGGCACGCCGGACTCACACCTCGCAGGGACACAAACAGACACACGGGGACACACACGCACACACACACACACACACGGGGACACACAGACACACGGAGACACACGCACACACACACACACATGGGGACACACACAGACACACGGGGACACACGCACACACACACACGGGGACACACAGACACACGGAGACACACACAGACACA